>RJWM01010500.1:0-65544 GCA_004363535.1 Dasyprocta punctata | reverse complement strand
GTGGTCTTTTCAGAGGTGGTTGAACCTAGAGTTTGTGGTGAGTTCACTGTCCAGAGCTGGGATTGGGGTGTCAGTGCTACACCCACCCTAGGCAGACAGCCTGCACACAGTATAAGGGATAGAAAAGAGGCTTGCTCTTCCCTTTTGCTCTTTCTGCTTTTGTATCTTCTGAGGCCATGAAGGGTGCCCCTCTGCCATGTGCCACTCTGCCTTGGAGCCAGCTGATTATGGACTGAAACCTCCGCAAGTTGTGAGCGAAATAAAACTTTCCTCCCTTACTTTGGGTGTCAGTCATTTTGTCTCAGCAGTGAGAGAAAAGTAATTGAGGCAGCCACCGTGTGTAAGTACCATGCCTGAACCGTGCACACGGTGCGCCTAACCTGCTGCGAATCTGGCTGTAGACTGTGCTCCCATTGCCAGGGCCCCATGTAGTCAGAGAGGCTCCACCGACACCCACAGGGCACCATCCCCAGAAGAGATCTGTAGTGGTTGATTGATTGGGTCAACTTGAGACACTGAGAAGTTTAACTAAATCAGCTTAGCAATTCTACACTCTAGGGTGTAGAAGATCCCACCCCGGGGCAGCTCATCTCCTGGATGGGATGAAAGGGAAGGAGGAAGGACGGGTGAGATTCTGTTCTTCGCGGGAGCTGCAGTCTTTGCCTTCGGCTTGGACGTCGTCTCCTGGTTTCCAGCACAGACTCTTTGGCTTCTGCCTTGGATCCTTCAGCCTTTTGTTGCAGACCCACTGGCCTACTGGCATGAACTTGCTAGTGAGTGTGGACTGCTCTGAACCACTGTAAAGTCTGCCTTCCTGTCACCTAGCCACCTTCTCTGCCAGCTCCAATACCATATGGCCACCCTCCCGAGCCCCCGGTAACCTCCTCTCAGGTCCCCAGCTCCTTATGAGGGACAAACGAGATGCTGAACACAGCTGCGCTCTCTCCCCTGGGAAGAAACACTGGCTCCTCCCCCTTCAAGGATTTTCCCAAGGTTGTGGACAGACGGGAAGGTAGAGGCCCTGCTCAGGCCTCTGAGTGTGCCGCTTGGTCCTGAGAAAAACCTGTGGGCTGTGCTGCGCCCTGGGGTGGCCCAGCGGGTGCAGGACCGTAGAGCTCAGCCTGGCCACACGGACAGCCTGTCCTGTGCAGGACACCGGCGAGTCAGTATTTTTAGCTCTTCCCAACCTGCCAAGGCCAGCAGGGCCTGGTGGTGGAGGACGGGCTGCTGGCCTGGGACAGAGCCTCTTGCCAGGGACCAGGCGACGCTGCCCCAGGTCCTGCTTTGCTGCGGGGTGGGGTGGGGCGGGGCGGGGTGGGGCGGGGCAGGCAGGGCAGGGTGGGGAAGGGCGCCGGCTTTGCTGTGGTGGGTAGAACACGCTACTGAGCTCCACACACTTCTCCGAGGAAGGTTTGCTGGGTACATTAAACACAGAGCCAAGAGGACATTTGTACACCTCTGCAGAACAGACCAGGGACACAAACACAAACCTATTCTTGCTGTGTCCTCACCACTGGTCAGGACAGAAGTACCGAAGCATCCTTCATCTCTACACAAACCACGTTTGCTACCGCAGGAACTGCGTCGCCCCTTCTTCTCCTGCTTCCCTTTCCCCAGCGGCGAGCTGGAGGCAGCGGAAGGGTGTTCCAACGCCAGGCGACCTTGTCCGGGGTCAGCCTCTGTCGGCGCAGCACCGTGTGACACAGGAAGCTCCTAGGGGTGGCGCATGAGGCCTCCCTGCCCCCCAGCTCTGCGTGTGCTCTGCCCTGTATCCACTGGGGTGGCGGCGGCAGCGGAGCTCTTCTATTTTACCTTCCAGGAAACTGTCACCTCGTCCTCCGAGGGGACACCCTCTGCCCCCGAAGATGTGGCGTGACTCTCCTCACCGATCCTCACTCTGCCAAAGCAGCTTCCCTGTGCCGTGATGGTCACATTGCCTCCAAGGGCACCTGGCCTGGCTTCTCCCCTGCTGACATGGAGTCAGTGGGGAAAGGGGTGCACCCCACTCCAGCAGCTCCTGGCCCCCAGCACTTAGGGGCCCTCTGAACACATTGCTGAATTAAGTCAGTGGCTTGTTTGTTCCCTAGGTGCCAGTGCCAAGTAAGCCAGGAAGGGCTGCACTTACCAGGTCCCCATTGAGACACGGGCTTGAGTGGTGGGCGGATGGGAGCGGCTCAAAGTGAGATTTATTCTAAGGCAATCCAGTTAAAGCTCGGGCTGCTTCTGCCCATGGCCTGAAGTAGTGAGGTTTGGGTCCATTTTAATTATATTCTTATTGCTAAAATAACCATGTAGGGCTTCATTTTTCTAACCCTTCACCTGGAATTTAAAATAGATGTCTGTTCTGTCATTAGCTTACTGCCTATGGTACACATATACATACACGGACACACACGCAGAGAGACACACGCAGAGGTCCATAGAAATCCATGCACAGACACATACATGCAGGTGCACAGGCCCACGCAGACACAAACACACATATACACATGAACAGAAGTATGCACTCAGACCCACCCAGACATGTGCCACAGACTCACAAACACATACACACAAACGCGTGCACAGACATACCAGGCGTGATCAAAATACACAGTGCAGGTTTGAATTTTAAAATTTGATTACAGCAAATGGCACATTGTCACTAATCATCTCAAATCCTCCTCCTCACTTGGAATACACTGATCCCATCCTTCTTTTGCCACTTCCTGTAGCAGTTCTGGAAGTCCTCTGTCCTGAGCTTTATTTATACTGCCATGGCTGCCCCGATGTCCCAAACTGATTCAAAATGCTTAGCTTTTGTGGTCATTTTGACTTTGGGAAAGAACCAGAAGTCACATGGTACCAGGTCGAGTGAGCAAGGGGAATGAGGACACATATTTTCATTTGACAGGAAATTGACATAAATGCTTCCAGTTGACTCAGAACATTGAGGTTGCCAGAAAAACACACGTGTGGAAGAGGACTTCCCAGGCTGGCATCAGAGAGTGGCAAATACAAGGGGATAAGTGTGTTGGAAGCAAGGGGGAGTATTTTGAGAGGGGTTAGTGACAATGGGTCTTTTATTGTAATTTTAAAAACTTTATATTTAAACATTAACTGTTGACCACATCTTCTATATCCACAGGAATATGAACACACACCCAGACACACACACATACACACTTCCACATACGCACATATCAACATACATAATTAACACTCCACTTTATTTCTTGATCGTCACTGCGATGCATTTCCTCCACAAGGAATTCTTAACAAACGATTCTCTACTCTCCCTGCTTACTCCACCCTGGAGTTTGGTGTACTTTCAGGTGTGCTCAAGCTATGAACTCCTTCGACACGCACTTGAATCTGAAATTTGAAGTTGCAACACAGATGATATTTTTTGTCTTATGTATTTTGTATTAATTAAACTGACACATCAGGGACGTAGTTTGCATTCCACATGCCCTCGTTGTTGACAAGCTAGACAATCTCTAATGACTTGACTTTTCTCTACAAATCCACTGAATACAAGGGAAAATATAAAAATATGCAATGATATACAGAACATGTCAATGTCCTATTTCAGTGTACCCTGAACTGATGACCGTCAGTCTAGATCTAGAATGAAGCTACTAAGTAAATGACTAGTGAAAGAGACCATAAGAGTAAGGTGTAAACTAGCTAGGAAAATAAAGTGGGGATGAACCTTTTATATAATCTCTGTGTTTAGTCTGATTACTAGACGTGTCCTTCATTTCAACACTTGGCCAAAGAGCATTATTAGGTCAACTCACCTCCTTATTTAATGCAATTTTATTTCTTTGAAAGTAGTCTTTAATTCTTGCTTTTCATTGATTCAGATGAAGCTTTCTTTTAATTAACCCAAATTATGCTAACGCAGATTATCTGTAAATCCATTTATATTATAAATCTTGCTTCATGTACCAATAGGGATTAACAAAAGTTCAATATTGTTTAAGTTATATATTGAATTGCATGAAGTGGGTTGTTGGGGATGTTTTCCTTGGCATGGTTCAAATCCATCAGTGACAAGACTGTATAGTTTTTATAGGTTCTTGTAATAAGTAAGGAAACAAACAGATTTCTCTGAGATACATCCCATATCTTTGAGTCCGAAACAACAGAAGACATTAACTGGACAATAATATCTTTCCTCCATAAAACTGTGCGTGCATGCGCGCGCGTGCGCGCACGCGCGCACACACACACACACACAGAATACCTAAGGATATTCTGACATATGTAGTAGAATATCCCCATCATCCTAGGTCATGGGTTAAAAGACGTTTGTTAATGTCAACTGCATAGTTGACAAGAGTGTTTTAGCTTTGAGGTGTGATAACTAGTAGGAATCACAGCAAACATATTTGCAGGCTTATTGCATGCAGCCACTGTGCATGTATTATCTCAATTAATCCTCACTGCCAACCTCTGCAAGATATTGCTTCCCTGTCAGATATCCAAGGCCTGTCATAGTGACCTCATCAATACACAGAGGAGCCTCAATATCACACTTGACTCCCAAAGCGCACGCATTTGATTAACTTCCTGTTGAAGATTCTGCAATTGCCTTAGTTTTATTTTAAAGAGTGACCCAACTCTGACCAATTCTGCAAGCCCATTCTTCATTATGACTGAACATTTTAGCTCTGGAATCAACATGGGATGCATACAAAAACTACGCAACATGATCAGCCGGGAAAACAGGAAATCCAAGAAACGCTGTCATGTGCTGGAGGGCACGCACTTTGCAGCATGAGAAGCACAGGCTGGAACGTGAAGCCCATGGTAACAACATTCAGGAATCCGACTTGGAGGGTGTTTCCGTGTGGTCAGACCCCGGGCAGCCGGCATCGCCCCTTCCTTTACATACCCATCTGCTGCCCCTCTTGTGAACAGGGGTTACAGTCGAAAGCTCATTTTCCTAGGGCAGATGAAAGGATGGGGACCAGCTGCTGGCAGCTCTGGGGAACATTCGTTCCCTATTTCTGTTTTGCTCTCTCTCCCTCACCGTGTGTTTTCTTCCTCACGCCCTCTCTTCTCTCCATGTAGGTGTTTACTCCGCTCTCTCTGCCCTCTGCGGATCCTGATTCCTACTTCCAGAGCTCTTGGCTTGGACCCGTCTTTGCTTGTAGGGACTACCAGGTCCTCCTTTCCGCTCCACCTGTACGGCCCTCCCCTTCCTACCCCCAAGGGAACTCACTCGTCACCCCCAGTCACCTCATCAAATCATGGTCAGAAGTCGTGGGCCGGAGAACAATGTTAACTACCTTCACCGGGGCGGCTGCTTCCATTTCTCCATATTTTAAATATTTAGGACTACAATTATATTGTTCAAAACATGGTCAGTGATTTCTTAGATGGCAGCTTGCTTTGAAGACCTTGCCTGTAGTACGCTTCTGTGTGTCCAGGAGAATTTTTTTTTTTTTTTTTTTTTTTTTTTTTTTTTTTTTTTTTTTTTTTTTTTTTTTTTTTTTTTTTTTTTTTTTTTTTTTTTTTTTTTTTTTTTTTTTTAGTTTATCCCCTTTAGAGTTTCCTATATTTGTAAATTTGCTTGTCACCATATTGGGGAAGTTTTCCAGGCATTATTTTTATGACACTTTTGCTCTTTCCTCTGATTTATGAACTTTAATGATACCAAGGTGAGGACTTTTGATTGTGTCCTCTAAACCTCTGGACTCCATTTTTTCCCAGTATTTTTCCTTGATTTTATCCATATTGGACAGTTTTTAATTGTTCTTTGTTCAGGATCACTTAGTCTTTTGCTTTCCATCTCCATTCTGTCATGGATTTTTAAATTTCAGACAGTATCTTTTCCGATTTGAAAAAAATTCAACATAGTTCTTATAGATTGTTTCTCTTCAAGATTTTCTCTCTTTCTGCTCATTTTGAGGATTCATAGAAACTGGTTCTAACAGCTGCTTTAAAACCTGTGTAATAACTCACAATCAGAATTGTCTATGGGTTGGTACCATTCTCTGATTGCCTGGTCCTTTGAGCATATGTCAGATTTTCATGGTTGTTGGCATGTCAGGTAATTTTAGGTTTGTATTCTAGTCATCTTTGAACATGACAGCATCTGACTTTTCATACTGTCAAAGTTCTCTGGAGAATATGGATTTGGTTCTACTTTAACCAGCAATGGACCTTGTTGCTCTGTCCTTTGCTTTCGTGGTGGAGATTTCAGCGCCAAAGCCCTTGGACTGTCCTGTGTGGTGTGCTCACTCAGGACCCGATTTGGTCCTCAGTGCTTTTTAAACTGTGATTCAGCTCTTGAAGACTTTGCTCTACTTCTTCAGGTATTTTCTGTGCCTGTGCAACTTGCTGGTGCTGTGCAACTTCCAACTTCAGAATCCTTTTCACAGCTTTAGAATCTTTTCTCCAGCTCTCTCCCTGTGGATTTCCTGCACACCCTCTGGCTGGCCCTTTCTCAGGCTAACAAGATTGAATTTTCTCAGAGTTTTGTCCTCCTGCAGGGTGGCAGTTCTATGCAATTGTGTGACAGAAGAAGACAGCAAGACAAAAGAGAAAATACACAACCCGGATTCCACTGTTTACACAACGAAGGCCCCTTCTCTTGCCTGTACAGCTCTGTTTGAAGCTGAACTGTAGGCAAAACAAAAAGGGAAATGAGAGGGAGAAAAATAAGCATGAGATCCCCCTCTTCTGGTTCTCAGGGAGCTCCTTTCCTGGATCTCTGGCCAGCACGGTGGATCTCCTTAACATTATTTTTCTGTTTGCTAAGTTGGCCAAATGCAGAAAGAAAGAAAGAAAAAAAGAGCAGGAAACAGAATCACAGAAACTCTATGAAGCTGAGCTGGCCCAACTTCCCTCCTCCATCCACTTCCTAGCCCTTACTCCTCGGACAGGTGTTGTTATTCTTACCCAGGTTTCCTTATGACCCAGGAGTGACCAATGGGCTTCTCATTCCTTGGGCTGCTTCTGAATGTCTCTGCCCAAGACTTCTGTAAATGCAAAGAATGAAAATAAAAAGTGTGAGGTCCATCAGTTGGACAGGGATGGCAGATGTTCGGGCCACGGTCTTTGCTCTCACAGTGCACACGCAGAGCCGGCGTTAATGAGGGACGCGTTCCAGGCCCCTGTGGGTCCCCACACCTGCAGATGCTCGAGTCCCTTATACACAATGGTGTGGGATTTGCAAAGAACTTACGCACATCCTGCTGCATGCCTAACAGAATGCAAATGCTATATAAATAGTTGCTGTACTGCGTTGTTTAGGGTGTAATGATGAGAAAAAGTCTGTACATTTCCAGTACAGATGTGGTTTCCTTTGAAGTGTTTTCTGTCTCAGGCTGGTTATATCCTCGGATGCAGAAGCCATGCATTTGGGGGACAGCTGTGTCTCTTCGGTGCTGTGTTCCCCGCTAAGGCCGAATCCGCAGGACGCCTCCAGACTAGGCAGACCTGGGAGCCACCCCCTTGGGCAGGGATGGTACGGGGAAGCCACCCTCTTCTTCCTATCTGCAGGACTTAGCTGCACAAAACCTCCAGTCTTCCTTTCTGACTTAGCAGTGGTGGCTTCTCTCTTCCATTTTCCCCTTCCCATCTTATTTTCTCTAAGATGCTTGCAGATTGATATATTTCAAGGCAAGCTTGCTGAGAAGAATCACTTGTGACTTTTCAATAAAGGTTCCATATTTTCTTTAAAAAGTTGTAATACGTTTTAGCAGCCCCAAACTGACTAATATGTTTCACTGCACTTTCCCATTTACACCAACAAGCATTCATTTCAGTATAGTGGCCTTAGAGAAATGATGAATTTGTTTAATAGATTGGTAATTATCTAGCTCAAAAATGATCATTAAAATTCCTTTTCTTTTGATTACTATATATCACCAAGCCAACAGTCCATTTATCACCAGTTGCATCCATTAATTAAGCCTTGCTTGTCCTTGACTAAGGGACTCTTGCACTTTTTATTCTGACTCTAAGTATAAATATTAATTGAAAGTGGTATTTCTTAAGTTTATGTGTTATAAAATGTTGGGCTTCCTTAGAAGGCAGAGCTGCACAAACTTTACTTATGGTTTTGCTGACCATTTTTTATTGCTTTAGAATATGTTCCAGCTGAAGCCATGATCTAAATAAAAGTGTCCTCTTTGGTTGGGGGGTTTGGATTGATTTGTTAATCATCTTTCAGTGGATCCCTGTTGTACAAACGTCACCCTAGGGGAAAATGTGAGGCAGTGTCTGTAAGTAATGTGAAGGATTTTGTGTCTGCATTTGATGTGATCCTGCTGGGGAGAACTCTGGGTTTTCCCCACTTACAAGATGGGTAATCTGGTCAGAAAAATGAGCCCTGTAATGTATGTGGGGTTCAGGTTCTAAGAACCTGGGTTACCAAAGACCACCAACATGGATATGACTGAGTCCAAGGTCTTCGGATAGGAACTGCTGTTACAGGCAAAGCGGCTCCCCCAGGACAGTCGTCTGAGCCCGCAGTCTAAGTGTGCTCTTCTCTCCTCCTCTCTCTCGGGTCTGCAGTTTACCGTGGCTTCTGGGCAGTCCTGATGCTCCTCGGGGTGGCGGCCGCGGTGAGCGCCAGTTTCCTGATCATCTGCGCGGCCCCCTTCTCCAGTCACTTGCTCTACAAAGCCGGCGGGGGCTCCTACATCGCCGCAGGTACGTGCCACGCCGAGGCTGGGGCCACAGCCTCGGTTTTCTCCATAGCTCCAAGGCCCCCGGTTGTAGATCTGGATCTCCGCTGCAGTCCTGCAGCAGTAGGACGGCCCCAGTGTTCATGTTCAACACCCGGGCAATGCCGACTGTCCTCCAGCTTCCCAGAAACTCCTGGTCCACCTGCTGGCCATGGCCACCATGCGATTCCCATCCCTGCGGTGAGAACACGGAGATCAGAAGGGCTGGACGCACTCCCAGCTCTGTGAGAGCCCTAAGTGCTCCTGTTCTATTAATTTTCAGTCTGTAAAATAGGGGCCATAGCGTGTCTCCCCATAATGTATCAGGACACAGGTGCACTTTTTATATACTTTTAAAAAAAGACAAGCCTATGATCATATTTTTATAAGCATATCCTTATGATTTATCATAAGTAAAAACAATCATTTTCTATATTGTCATTCAGTTTTCTGTTTACTTCTGTATTTTTCATTTATTTATTGTGACAGGCTCTTGCTACATGGCTAAGTTGCTAAGTTGCTTGAACTTGTGATGCTCCTGCCTCAGCTTTCCAGATGTGCCGCTCCAGCTAGCTCTGTTCTCTTAACTGTGGCGTACTTGTGCTATCTAAACACATTCTCTTTTATTGAAAACTGCATTTAGTTTAGTCTACATTCCTAACAGTCTAGTTCCTGATGAAATGACCATACTACGAATAGAAAAAAAAATAATTGAATAGACAAAACTTGTGAATTTTAAGGCTTTTAAAAATGTAATTAGGAAGTAAAGGTTAGATGACTACCATGAAAGTACAAGCACTGCTGTTATTTGTGCAGGCAGCAGTGAGAATTTTATAAAGCAGGCGAACTTCAGTATATTTGGAACAAATGGCCCAGGACAGTGCTGTCCTCTGATCAGGGGGACGGTGTCCAGTGTCCGTGTGACAGGGTGGGGACAAATCCCAGAGAATTTCCATTTTATATTTTGTGCAAGAGAGTCGTACATCCAAAGAATAAGATGGAGAGTTTTATTGTCTCTGTAACCTTCGCAAGCACAGCTTCCGAAGCTGCCCACCGTAATTCATAAAGGTCAGCTAGGCAAACTCTTTGTGTAATGTTACACTTAGTTCTGCATAAGGAATAAAAGAAATAATCAAATGCAAATTCTCTGTTATAGAGTTCAAAATTCACTGGGAGAAAAGCCCTTCTTAACTGGTTCTGTCTTTCTTTTTTCTTTTATTTGAACTCTTTTCTTTCATTGGTATTACCCATGGAGCTCAGAGGTTTTTTTTTTTTTTTCTTCTTCTTTTTGAGACAGAGTTTCGCTATGCAGTTCACGCTGCCCTTGAACTCACTTTGTAGCCCAGGTTGGCCTCGAACTCATGGTGATCTTCCTACCTCAAGCTCAGAGTTTTTAACAGACCTGTTTTATCGGGCTAGGAATGACCCATGCAATTTGTGTATACTTTTGTGGCATTTTAATCTATTCATAGACTTGTGCAACTATCATCACCACCTGCTTTTGGGATATTCTCATCACATCACCGAGAAACCCCAGTTCCCCTCTCTTTCACCCCTCGACACCCCTAAGGGCCCTGACGTACTCCTGTCTCCAAGGTTTCTTTCTCTGGATACTCCACATAAATGGAATCCCGGAGTCTGCGGGCTTCCTGTTTTGCTTCTTTCACTTAGATCTTACAGTTTAAAATGTCTCTGTTTTCAGGCCCATTCTATCTCTTAGTGTCTTCTTTCCCAAATAGTCTTTCTCTGCTGAACTCTACCCTTGCTTCCTCGAAAGATCTAGCAAAGGTGCATCCTCTTCTATGGTCTTCCCAGAGATACGAGCACACAGCACTCTGCTAAAATAGTTGTTTCTTCTCAGTGTCTGATTTTGTTTTCTAGTCTCAAGTCATAACAAAGGGAACATGCAGGCACGGTAGCAGTGAGTACTCACAAATGATGGGGGCACGACTGTTTAAAAAATGCCCCAATGCTGGGTTTGGTCCTATTGGAAAATTTTGTGTGTTCATGTATGTGTGGGCATTGACTGCTACTGAAAATTAATTGCTGTTCAATGTTCCATTTTATATTTTTATGCAAGCAAGTAGTACATCTAAAGGATTATCTTTGGCCCAGAACTCTGTAGGATGGTAACGCACTTGCTGAATACTCACACAATCGTATGCTCACGTTCAGTGGGTTCTCTTTGCCCCTGAATGCCCTGGAGCCTGTGCTAAGGGACCGAAGGCCTCCTTCATGCAAAGGGCCCCTGGGAGCTCTGAGGATCCCATTCTAAAAATTACTAAACCAGTTTTGAGAACACATGCTCTGAAATACAATGCACCATGAAGCCATTGCCATGTCAAGATGAACATCTGACAACCCTGAGAGCCTTTTTTTTTTTGTACTGGGAATCGAACTCAGGACCTTGAGCTTGCTAGACAAGAGTTTGTCCCACTGAGCTATATCCCTGGCCCCGAGAACACATTCTTTAAATGTGGCTTTTAATATCCTTGATGGCACAATTCTGTATAGTTTGTGTATGACTGTTCATATCTTAAGAAGAGAGAGAGAGAGAGAGAGAGAGAGAGAGAGAGAGAGAGAGAGAGAGAGAGATGGAGACGGAGGCAGAGAGACAGAGCGGGACTCTGTTGCCTGAGATACAGTATTACTACGCGCTTCACATTTGGGGCAGGAAGGCTCTGCACTCGGGGCTGGAGTGCTTGACCGTCCACTGGTGACTCCTTTTGTTGGACGCAACATTTAAGCCTTCATGAGGCCAGTAAGTCATCCTTTGACTTGAACACCTATTGACCCAAGGGCTTCTAAAATCTTAACCTCGCTATTATAGAGCTGTGCTGGCAGTGTGGACAGGCGATTTCTCCTCTTCGACATGGGAACTGACAGCACTCCCGGGGGACGATGAGGAAGACACGGAGTGTCCTTCTGTCCTGAGACTGTCGGCCAGTGCTGTGTGTCCCGTGCCAGCTGGAATCCAGGATGACGCCTGCAGTTGTTTGTGCAGTAAACTGAATTGAGAGTCTAACACTCTCTTTGATCAGATTTGATGTCTTTGAAGCAAAGGGCCCTGGGTCCTTGTGCCAAGCACCCCCAAATCGCCCGCATTTCAGGGCTCACCTCGTCACCTCCCACCTGACCCTCTGCGACTGCCCTGCGCCTGCCCTGTACTCGGCTGGAAAGTCAGGAACAGGTGTGGCTTGTGTTCAGAGGGCTGTGGCTGCTTTGTCCCTGCCACAAATATGCCTGGACTCTTTATTTGGACAGATGGCCTGAGGGAAGGGCAGAGCCACATTCCAAATGCCCCTGGTGGGGTGTGTGCATGGAGGAAGCGGCTCTTGGGCACCAGCAAAAGCCTGTTTTGGGGGCATTTCACGCTTGGCAGAGGGACACTGCTGTCGCAGCTGTTGGGGGACAGCCAGGGGTGGCTCACAGTATTTGGCAGCTGGCCAGCAGGCTCAGAGCCAGCTCAGAGGGGCCAGAGCTGACCCTGGCCCTGCAGGTCTTTTCCAGGCCAGGCGGGTCAGCGTGTCCTGGGGAGGGTTAGCCCTGGACAGAGTGCACGGCAGGGTGTGAGCCCCGATCCTGTGTCTCGGTGAGTCCTCACCGCCTCGCAGGCCCCAACAGCGCTGTGACTCTTTCAGTGTGGACTCAAGGGGAACACGGACCTGAGGGTTGACGTCTGCACGCTGTTGGAAGCCTCAGCCCTGGCTCTCACTGGATACTGAGTGTGATCAGAAAACCTGGACGGGTGTCAGAGTGGGTTGGCATTTGGAGGAAATCATAATAGACTTGAAAAACCCCAATCCCGACCTCTGTACAAAGTGACATCAACATGGTGATTGCGACATGTGTGGAAGCCTGGAAATACTCCACAAAGCAACGCTGCTGTCTCATGGTTCTGTGACCCCGGGGGTGTGGGCCAAGCCGTCGCAACCGGAGTGTGGTGTTTCGCCGGCTCAGCTGGGGGGAGGCACTTTGCCATCATGATGGCTGTCGCCTGATCCCGACTGGTGCACTGGGGTGGCCCCTGAGAAGGGTCCCGTGGTGACTTCTGAGGTGGACAGCGGCTCAGCTGGTGGAGGACAGTGAGGAGCTCCCTGCCCTGCCGCATCCTCCTTAGCGTCGTGTGAATCAGAGACGAGAGCAGACACTTTTCCAGGCATAGGATCTGCTCGCAGAAGCAAGGACGCCGCTGTCACTTTGTCCTTTGGATGCTCGTGGCTGCTTTCTGAACCCGCCTGCTTGAGGTGCCCAGTTCTGTGACCCCAGGGTGTGGTCTTCCTTCGGGACAGCTGCTTCCTGCACCTCACCAGTGACCACAACAGACGAGGCTGGCATGCATTGCCCTGCAGGACGGAGCCTGAAACCCAGTGCTCCCAGCACGCTCACCCCACCCCTCCTGCTCTGGTCAAGATCTTCTGTAAGATAGGAGCCCTCTTAAAAAACCAGTGCAACCAGAGTCGTGGTGCGTGCCTGTAATCCCAGCCCTGGGGAGGCAGAGGCAGGAGGATCTCAAGTTCAAGTCCCACATGGCCAATTTAGCAAGCTCTTGTCTCAAATTAAAAAAGGGGCTGGGAATGTAGCTCAGTGGAGTATCTTTGGATTCAATCACCAGTATTGAAAAAGCAAGTTAACTGAAACAAAATGACGCCAACAAAACCATCAAAGAAAAGGGACAGTGAATACAAAGAGATTAAAAATTCTCATCTCCAGCAGGTGAGACCGACTTGGAAAGGAGGGCGTGGGTGTTTTCTTGTTTGTCTGTTTCTTTTGAAAGGTATTGCAGTTGGTCACTAGTAAGCCATGATTATTTCTGCATGAGGTGAGAGAGCTGTGTGGGTGAAATCATGCAGGAAAATCCAGTGGATGCTTTTCACACATTTGCACCCCTTTGGCTGAGCACGATTGCGTGTACACACAGATGCTAGTGCCCCACCGGGCTCCTCACACTTCCCCCGGCACAGCAGGACAGACCCTGCACAGGGCAGGAGCGTGCAGAGATGGTGAGACTCCCAGCGGGGAGGGCTGAGGCGGCGCGCTGGGGTGGAGGTTACGTGGGCCTCCTCTGCACACGTGCCTCCCTGGCACAAGCATAGCACGCCTCCCCCGAGTGCCTTTCCTGCACACGCGCTTTCCCTGCACGTGCACCTCCTCCTCTGTGCCCTGGAGCTGCAGGTGTGGCATGCCGAGGCGGGCAGACCTGGGGACGAGGGCGTGGCTGGCCGCGGCCGCCTTCCTCACATCTGGTCCCTGCCAGTGTGCAGGCGGCAGGCTCCCAGGGGACATCGCAGCCCAACTCCCCACACGGTGCCCACAGTTTCCCCAAGTCCGGGGTGCCAGGCTCTGTCCAGTGTGCTGGGACCGGGGCACAGTGCAGGAGGAAAATCTTGTCCATAAAGACCACTCGTCCCCACCCCTGGCAGCCAGACGTGCTTCGCGTGGCGCAGTCCCTGCCCAGGTGTCAGGAAAGCCCTGGCGGCTGCACCTTTCAGGCGGGAGGCCGACCTCACCACCCTGGAGTTCCGACAGGGACTGGCTCCGCACAGCACACCCGGATGGCACCTGCCAGTGTCACATCTACGCATCTTACTGGAAAGTCGTCTGGACGCTGCTCCTGGGACACGGTGGGAAGGCTTTCCTGCAGACTTTAATGTGGGTTTTATCTTACGTTAAATGTCAAGTGCCGGCAGACCTCAGCCCTGCTCCGTGGTGCACACCCGTGGTTCACACCCTTCCTTCTCGGGCTCAGGTTCTCCGAGGAAGCCGGATGCTGCTGACGGTGCTTTGCAGGCTCTCAGTGTCCCTTCCCACAGAGGCACACAGACGGGAGGTGACCTGCGACACTAGGGCAGGGGGCCAGGCCCCTGGAAGAGTCCAGGGGCACTCGGTGGCCTCACCAGGGCAGGAAGGAGAATGAAGTGGAGACGAAGCGATGTCTCCGGAGAAAGCTGTGCTGTCCCGCGTCCCAGTCCATCCCTGCTGGGGACATTCGGGACGGGTCACGAGTAACTTCTGCCCTGCAGATCTGGGGAGCAAGAGGCGAGCTCAGCAACAACCGGTGAAGGTTTCCCAGAGACGCTGGGGCTTCAGACCTGAGCGTGTGCGTCCCCACGGCCTCCTTTATAAAATTCGCTGTTCTTCTGACAACCGGGGTTACAGGCCTGGCACCAAATGCTCCAGCTCACAGGGGCGTGATTCATCCTCATTAATTTCAGGAAGTTTTCAGATGTGTAAAACTGCACTGTTCCCGCTGGCCTGTAACTAACGTGTCTGGTCTGGAGTTAGGCTCGGCGCCAGGGAAAGGCAGGCTGAGTTCCCCTGGGCTTTCCTCTGCTTCTCCCAACTGTGGGCATGGTCACCACGCACTACGCATGCAGTGCGGGAAGGGATTGAATCTCTTTGCAAATGTTTCCCTGCATGCCACCCTTTCCCCCACACAGTCATTTTGCTCAGAAATAAGTCGTAGTGAGGGCTGGGGAATATTGTAAATGGCTTTTTGGCTAAATTTTATAATTTTCACAAGAGTTTTTTTTCCCCTTTACATTTTCTCCTTTACCATAACGAAGAAGTGGAGATTATGTAGAGGTTGGACTGAAATACCGACCTAGGCTAAGAGAATGTTCTAGAAAAAATTTCCACTTCCCATAGCTTGAGGGCTCGCGTGGAGGGGTGGGGCACAGATTTGCTGGGCTGGATGCTGAAGGCAGGAAGCGTCCTTCCCCTAAAGGGGCACAACCTGGGTCCACCCCTTCCCTTCACTCTGCTCAGTGCTGCGCTGTGGGGTGCTTGGTGCCCCTGGTCGTGGGTCCCAGGGGTCATCCGTGGTACTGATTTCCCTGTGTCCTCCCCAAGACTCAGGACGGGGAGGCTCCTTGGCGAGTTGATTCGTCTGCTTCTTGGCCAGTCCTGAAATAGCCAGGTCACATGAGGACTGGTGAGGCTGGAGAAGATTCAGAGAGAGCCTGGCGTCTGCAGGCGCCCGTGCCAAAGCTCAGCGATGAGAGCCGCTGACGCCCACTACGCGGCTCGGGCATCCTGTCCCACGCTGGACGCCACGTGCAGCTCAGTCTTTCTTTCCTCCAGCTCCTTCGCACTGCGGCATCTGCATTATCTCAGTTTACCACAGAGGCCGCAGAGACAGGAGAAAGGGGTTCACCCCTCGGGCTAAGGCTTTGTAGCCAGTAGCCTCCGAGGTGTGGTTTGGACCGGGATGGCCAGAGTCCAGCCCTGTCCCCTTCAGCCACTCAGTTATTGTGGGTCCGAGCGCTGCAGTATGAAATTCAGCTCTGCCTCTCTGGTTATATCCCAGCTTCCTAGGAGAGAGGCATAAATCCTCATGATCATTCTGTTAATAACTTTCTCAAGAGTATCAGGGATATAGATTTTAATGCTGCAGGTTATTATGCCAATCTAGGGAAGTCATAAATGTTTGAGAAATCCAGGATGTGATACATTACATAAGTTAAATTGACCAGATAAAAGTATGACTCTGGGACATGAAAGGAAAGAGACAATTGATGTAGTCGGAAAGAAGTATAATGAAATGTATGCCGCAAGGAGCATGGGGAGGACAGACAGGTGTCATCGTGATGCTGTAACTACATAAAGAATTAGGGCTCTGGGAAATTGGAGGAAGATGAGTGGGAAACATGTCTGAGAAAAATGAAGAATAGAGAGGGGGTCAAGGATGTTGGCCATTATACAGTGGTTACTTTACAATTTCTGAAAAACGCACATAAAACAGCATAAATTTATCATAACAGAAAACTCTAAGGAAAAAAAGAACTGATTACTGTAGCATAAAACACAATTGAAATGATTTTTAAGAACATGTAGTTTATTTTTCCAGAAAGGATGTCTCATCTTTAATGAATACAGGGATATTTATGAGATGACTTTGACCATATATTACCATGCAATGACAAGTGTTATTCTTGAGCAAATGGAGGACTGGCAGGTTTTCCTTTCCCCCTTCATGTAGCATGTAGAAAGACAGGTACACATGGCAGCCTCTGGGACAGGACTCTGGAGCAAGGCAGCTGGCACTAGGAGCTACCTGCCCTCCGGTGGTGTGACTTGTGGGTGCCCTGGAAACTGAGAAAGGCCCCAACCTGCAGTGTTGAAGGTTCCTAGTATATTTAGAAGAAGACATGTGAACACAGATTTGCTAGTACTGTGACATCTTAACGTGCTTATATTTAATACACTACTACTCTGTGCTTTCAAAATATATGCATAAGTGAAAGGATTCTCTCTACCGGAGTCCACCCTCCTCCTGGAAGTTGTGACCAAGACACCATGGATGTCCGAAACTGTACTGGCTCCTGGGAATGCTCTTTTCCCCATACCCATGGTAGAGTCTGATTTATTAAGTGGGAATAGTAACAGATGAATAAGGATAAATACTGACAGAATAGAATAGTTGGAACAAGAAATAGTAATAGAAGCTATTTAAGAAGTTGGGAATTATTTATGATACTTTCCATTTAACATATTTGAATCACAGTGGGCTTTGTACAACTGGGAACCTCAGAAAGCTAACCGGCACAGGGGCAGCTCTGTCCTGTGATGGAATCTGTGGGTGTCATGTCTCTGGTGGATGCGGGGCTTGCAACTCATCATCCACAGCGAGTTCGCGGGAGCATTGTGAGTCTGTCCCAAGAGGTGAGACCACGGTCTGCAACCACAGGACTGGCTCCTGACCAGTCTAGCGTGTTCCTGTTGGCTGTGATCTTTGATCTTCAGTCTAGAGCTTTTCCCTAAATATCTGAGGGATGTTTCTCCTTCCAAAGCAGTCCCAGAAAAGGTGAGTCCTTGGCTCTGTTTCACAGATGATTCTATTAAGCTTCATGACACCCATTTATATGTCATTTTGTATGTTTCAAATAAAATAAAATGAAAGTTTAGAAAAGAATACAGGAAATGAAAGTGACCAGACACAGGCAACCCGGAAATCATCACAGTGTCCTGCGTGGGACTGAGCGGAGCTGCTTCGGTGCTGGGGCTGGAGACAGGGAGACATCTGTGGCAGGTGCACTTCCTGTCCCTGCCCGTCACATCCGGGAGACCCAGAAGTGTTTATCAACTTGTTGCATCATGGGGCCCCATAAGAACATTGTGTTGGTTTAAAAAAAAAAAGAAATCCAAGGAAACAGTAGCCCATCATTTCAAACTGTCTATGTATATGTATTAAAAGGTCACAAAATAGTATGTTTGTTAGAACTTGATTCTTTTTTTATTTTTGTGGCACCGGGGATTGAACCACAACCTCACGCCTGCCAGACAGGCGCTTAAGCCACTGAGCCAAACTTGCAGCCCTAGCTTTTTGAGGCAGGGTCGCATTGTGTAGCTCAGGCCGGCCTTGTGCTAGCGTTGTAGCCCAGGCCAGTCTTGAACTCACAATCCTCCTCCTACCTCAGCCTCCAGAGTGCTGGGATTAAAGGCGTGCGCCACCACGCCCGGCTAAGAACTTGATTCTTGATATGCCAAACGTGGAACTTTCCAAACATCCATCAATAGGAGAATGGATAGATAAACTGGTGTACTGTTGCACAGTGGAGCACGATGTGGTGGCAGAGGGGGCTGCACACAAGAGGGACAGCACGGGGAATTCTCAGTGTCAAATTGGATGAGAGCAGCCACAGACAACCCACAGCCCGCGGCTGGGATTTCACCCACCTGGTTCTGTGCGCGAAGCTGAGTCCTCCTGAGAGGCGCTGGCGTGGGGATACATTCCGCTTTTAATCGGTCGTGGCCACACTGGTGTTCACATTTGTCAGAATGCATGAAACCAGACACCGGATATCGGTATATCTAACACTGACAAATTCACATTGACTCGCACGTTCACAACGGGGCCGTAATTCAGATGTCCCGCTGCTGCGTGGCTCTGAACCACGTAAGGTACATGCCTGATGGGCCTATCGGGTGCTGGGAGACAGTCATACCAACTGTGGTTCAAGCCAGCAGGAATGTGTTAAAAGAGTGAGAAAAAGCAATAACAAAGTCGGAGTATCTTTAACTATTGACACTTTCAGGCCACCAGAGCTTAATACGGTACCTTCAAATACTGGAAACGGGTTCATTTAGTCAGTGTTTATGTGAAGACGACTGAGGCATCGCCTGTGATACCCCGGCGGGGCTGTCATCATGCACTGCTCGGTGTCCCTGTGCTGATGGGAGAGGAGAGTCCCGAGATCTCTCTGGATGAATCAGAAATGATAATAACCACCTGCCTTACTTGTCAAGTTTCATTTGGATCGTGCTCCTGGAGATCCTGGCTGTAGAATGACTGTTCTCCTAAAGCTGCTGCCCCCGACACACCCGTGCCCCAGGCTTTGTCTCCAGAACTCGTGCCTTCCGGGCTGACCTTGGAGAAACCAGCTGGTCTCACGACTGCTCCTCAGGGTTCCCTACAGCTGAGGGTTTGCTGTCAGCCTCCTGTGCGACACCTGCTGTCAGCGACCTACTCTGAGAGACACCGTTTGACCTTGGTAGACAATCTGCTACTGCATGCCTCATTTTCCTCTTCTGAAAATAGCCACGGGAGTAACCTGATGCTCTCGGCCCCGAATGTTACCATGCTGACTTCCTAGTTCTGGGTACAGGCCCTTGCAGAATCTGGCCCTGTCTCTAGGGGTGTGTATGTGTGTGTGTGTGTGTGTGTGTGTGTGTGTGTGTGTCCTACACGTACAGAAAGAAAGAACAATTTTTTCTGATTCTAAATTTCTTTTCACGCTAAAGTTCCTTTGTAATACTTTTTGATTGTGGGGTTCAGTAGACTTTCTCATGACCCTTAGAAGATGAAATGAGTTACCTGGAATTTGTCTATGAGGGGACTACAAGAGGCCAAAGAATCACCTGGAATTCACAATTCTTCCCAGAGCCTATCACCATCATGATTCAAAATAAAAGTATAGAAGTTTAGCTGTACCTAAAAGTTTCAGATAAGTTTATCCTTCTTAAGAAAGTCCTCAGTACACTCTCTTTTTAAAGACAATGAGTGAGTATGAACTTCTGGGCAAAAATGTAGAAGTTTGACAATTTGCCCATCTTTCTATAGAATGTTTTTATTTCTGAAGCTAATTTTTTCTCCCTCAGGATGTATTTTCAAGTCTGGTTTTTGTAATACGGTAAAAAAAAAAGATCTTTATTTTATCCCTCCTTGGTCTATTCTTATTCATGTGAAATATTACGGTAATGCAGCTTTATTTCTCAGTATTTGACTTGGCCTTGGGTATGTCCTTATGTTTTGTTCTCAAATTGTGATTATTCCCATATACTTATCATCAACAGTTGTGTTCTAATGTTGACTTGTGAATGAATTTTATTTGCCCTTTGTTTCAGGAAAAAGAAATGCTTTCCACGTTGAATTTATGACATGTAAAGGGAAAATGATTTTAACTTTTTCAAGATAGTCCATGCAAAATTGTAAGTCTGAATGGGTCTTCCATAGGCTTCTACAGGGAATCAATGTGTTTTCATGTTGCTCAGTTATTTGTCACTGGTTTTATTATGATTGTAAATTTACCTCGGCTTTGGGGCCCTGTTTTAATTCTTCTTCCAGTGACGTATTTCATAAAATTTTTATTGAACTTTGAAAACACAGCTACCATAAAAGTTAATTGTATATAAATTTTCTCTTTCAAAATATATGACCAAATTTGAGTATAATGTTATCTTAAAAAACAAATCACTAACCTAAACATTGGTGGTATTTTCTGTGCCTGATAAAACCCTGATGGGCAAGTGGCTTTGAAATGTAACCCCTTTCCTACTGAAGCACATTGTTGTATATAGTTCTGTAAACGAGAAGGAAGAAGAGTTTCCACCCTGATAGCCCTGTCCTCATAGGGTCACTGCAGGTGATACCCGTATTACTGTTCATTACCGTCACAATGCCCCACCTAAGGGACACATGTTTGTCTGGCGAGCACACGTGTGTCCCTTCCCCCTTCTCTACCTCTCTGTTCTTCCAACATACATGGCTGCAGATTTTACCACCCTTTTACTCAAGTCATTTATTTTGGTTTTTGTTTTGGAATATCTTCAAATTTACACACAAGTTGCAAGTACTTTCATCCAGAGACTCCACTGCAGTTTTTCCAATTGTCCTATCAATATCTTTTCTAACAAAAGGGTCTAATCCTGGACCATGCATTATGATTACCTCTTGTGTGGTTGACATCGCCACTGATACAGAACAACACCTTCTTGAACTCTCGTGATCAAGAGGTTTGAAAAGTGTGGGCCTATGACTTTGTGGAATGGTTTCAGGTTTGGGTTTGCTTGATATTTCTTCATGGTTAAATTTAAATTCTGCACTTTGGGCTGTCGTGTCATAGTAACAAGGCTGTATTCACTCTACTATACCTTGCCCAGTGACATGTGATGTCCATCTACCATGGCATTGGTGATGTTGGCCTCAATTTCTTGAATAAGGTGGTATTTTCTGGGGTTTTGCTTTGTTGTAAAATTTTGTGCAAAGAAAGTTTGAGCCTATACAAACATATTTTGATTCATCCAAATTTCATCCTCGAGTTTTAGCATCCACTTTTCTTACTTGAGTTGTTGCTTAAATGATTGCCATGTAGTGGTTCTGCCCTTCGTTCTACATTTACAGTTTGGTTTCCTACTTTAAGGAAAAGGTCTCCCCTCTGCCTCTTATTCCTTTACTCACCCATGTCTGTCACTGTGAGCTTCTATTTTATTCACTAAGATTTAATGGGACTTGATCAGTGTTCATCTGAGGATCAGAATGTGTTCTTTTGGGCTGCAAGAGGCTCTGTCTAGCTTGTGGCTCTTTGAGCACAGCTCCAGCTTCCTACACAACCAGGTGGCCCAGGCTCACTGTGAGCTGCATACCCAGCCTGGATCTGGTCTTTGGTGGAGAAGCCCTTGCTTCTAGTATTTAGAAGCCAAGATCTGGACAACTGGTCAACTCCGCATTTCTAGAGTATTGACACTCTAGGCCTTCTCAGAGAATTGAACCAGGAACTATATTTGGGTGTACACGGTCATGTATATTTTAAAATGAACACACACACTTTCACTTCTGTATTTGTTTCTTACTCATCTATCTCTCCAACCATCATCTATGAATCTATCTATATCTCTCCAGTACCTATCTATTTATTGGACACCACGAATATACACTGATCCGTTCAATTCCTATCAAACACCATAGGGCTCATTCTGGTTTCCCTTTGCACATTTGCAGCTGGACTTTTTGGCAGAGAGATTCACGTCTTCAGTTGGCCCCAATGGTTTAATTTCTGTCACTCTCACTACAGGTAGCAGCTTCCTCTTTGGCCACAGACTTCATGTGGGCTCCCATGTTCACTTCTTGCTGCCTTATCAGTCACATCATTATCCTTTAATGTAAGAACTTTCTCCATGTTTATTAGCTCCTTGGCCCCTCCTGTGCCCCACTTATAATTTAATGGGTAGGGAGGCACTGGCTGTTTTACCCCCTGGGTGAGATATAATCATAAACTGATTTGATACAAATTAAATTGACTGAATCTTCCATTAATGAACTAGTGAGAGGTTCTAGTGACAGAAGCGACTATTCTTCAGTGCTTTCCTGATGTAATTCCTTTCCAAGTAACAGGAGCATTTCAATGTAAGTTAACTCTTCCTTATAAAGAATCATCTACATGACTACCTATGATGCCTTTTTTCATATTCCAAATTCAGTAATGGGCTTTGCACTTTTGGAAAGATGTGTATGAGGCTATTGGTTTTTCACAAAGGCAATTTCCTTTCTTCATGAAAGTATCTGAATGCATGAGACTCACATTATACAGGGAAGAAAAATACTGTACCAACAAGTAGCACAAAGTTTGCAAGGTGTTCACAGGGGGCAGGGAATGTTATGCAAATGCCTCTGCCAGCCTTGACACTAACAGGACCACTGCATTGCTGTCGTCAACATGGGAAGGATGCTTCGCCAGGGTTTGCTGGCTGGCTGTTTGTCGCTTCAGTGGTTCTCTGTGCCGTGGTTGTATACAGTGTTCCCACTGCTCTGTTAGGTCTGTGCCAGCCTTGCTCAGGCACCATAGACCACACCGAAGAGTGCTTTTTTATTAGTGGAACTTCTGTACTGGCTCTGTACTGTCCCCAGTTACGAGAAGGCCTGGCAGCAGTGCTGTCTCGTTGTGACACGCTTATGTTCCCTTCTTCTGTCTCCACTTCCTGAGTTTCTTTCTGATGTTGTCTTATTCACTTTCTTCATTGCTGGGACAAAGTATGGGACACCCGTGATGTGAAAGAAGAGAAGCTGATTTTGGCTCATGTTTCAGTAGTCTCAGTGCTTATATGGTCACCTGGTTCCAAGGCAGCAGGTCCTGGCACAGGGCATGGAGGGGGAGAGCTCCTCACCTCACAGCAGGCCGAAAGCAGAGAGTCGAGGCGGGAGCCAGGGAGGGAGATATAACCTTCTGGGTCAAGCCCCAGGGACCGTCTCTTCCAACTGCCTTCTAACAGCACATCAACTGTAAGCCCTGGTAAGACAGTCATCTTCCAAAGGGCCTCCCTAGGGTGACATGAGGCTTTAGAGGGATATCTAGGTAAATTATAACAGATGTGATGGCCCAGGAGAGAGGAGGCATCCTCAGGAGAGCAGGAACACAGCTAGCATAAGAAGTTCAATAGATCCCCTTCTCTTCAAAGCTGCTTCTTCTACCAGTATGCCTCCTGTTCTGTTCCTCTGCTCCTGCTCCTGAAGTTGCATTTGCTTTTCAGTGCATTTGCTGCACTTGGAATAGGGAGGCTTCTTGTCTTCTGTAGTTTGGACACCGAGTGTCTCCCAAGGAGTGGACATTAGAGGCTTGGCCCCCAGAGTGTGGTGCTGTTGGGATACGGTAGAAACCTTAGGAATGGGTCCAGTGGAAGAAAGTTAGGTCCCTGGGCTCTTGGATGGAATGTCAGAACCCTGGCCTTTTCTCTCTCACTGTCTCTTGTTGCTTTTGGTCTCTAAGACATGATGAAGTAAGCAATTTTCTTCTACCATGTGCTCACACCACAAGGTTTGGCTTCACAAGGCCCCCAAAACAACAGAGCCATATGACCATGTACTGAAACCTCTGAAACCATGAGCCAGAATCAATCTTTCCTCCATATGTTTGTCCTTAGAAGTTCCTCAGGATTATAGCCTCAGACATGGAAAACTAACCCAATACCTATGGCTCATCTCTATAATCCTTGGTATGTTTGAATTGAACTTTTGCACAAAGAACAAGTGATTATTTTGATTCAGGGCAAATTGAATCATTTGGGCTGTGTGGTTTGTGTGAGGAGCCACTAACCCATCAACAGACATGGTGATCTCTTCCCATGGTTATAGTAACAGTAACATGGAAAAAAATATACTTAGAGGCATTCTCAAATTTCAGGACTCACAATAGTTTTCTGTCATATCTAACTGTGGAGGTCAAGGGTTCAACTCTGAAGTACTTTCTCTAATCTTAGAATTCCAACAATGTTTCTGAACCGGTGGATTACAGTTACCTGGGAGTTGTTGATAAATTCTGATATTGCCTTCTGGCTAACTTTCCTTTCTCCTCTTTCCTTCTCTCTCTCTCTCTCTCTCTCTCTCTCTCTCTCTCTTTCTCTCTGACCCCCATTACCTTCCTTCCCTCCCTCCCTCCCTTCCTTCCTGTTTTCTTTCCCTTAAAAAGGCTCTTGATCATAAATCTGTGGTTTTATTTCCCCAAGAATCTTTTATCATTGATCCTCTTCCCTCTTCTCTCAAGACACCATGTCCAAATGTTGTGTTCCAATTTTACAGAATCGGAGATATTTCTTTGAGTGTATGTAACATTTTCTTCTTCATCTTTGGTTTCTGGTCCCATAGTCATATTTAATTTGAGCTGCAGTGAGCTGGGTACCTTAGCATGAGAGGCAGAAAGACCTGAGTTCATAATCAGCTCTGCACCAACTGTGTCCATGTGTACTTAACACTGGTGCACATGTGTGTATATTTTATGTGTAGTAACACACATATAACTGGTCAATTTAAAATGTTAAAAGGTATGGTGTAATACAGAGCTCATTCCAAATCAGAATATGTCAGAATATAACTCCACAGAGCTAGGATCTTTGACTTTTATGTTCACAGACACCTAGCACAGTGCCGGCACATAGTAAGCACCCAATAAAGGTGCATCAACTCTTGCTATTCTTACGCCGATACATCCCTCCCTGCAATGCTTTGGAAACTGAAGGTAAACGATGTGTCTTGAAGCGCTCGATCAGTTCAGTTCTCGCTTGTCTTCTCCCAGGGATCCTGTTTGTCGCCGTGGTGCTGCTGTTCATCATTTGGGTCCAGCTGGTGGTCGACCTGGAGAGCTACCGGAGCGAGAAGCTGAAGGACTGCCTGGAGTTCACTCCGTCCACCCTGTTTGGCTGGTCTTTCTTCGTGGCCCCAGCGGGGATATTTTTCTCTTTTCTGGCTGGCTTGCTCTTCTTAGTGGTTGGACGGCATATTCAGTTACATCACTAAACAAACTGTGGCCACTGGCATTTTCTTGAAAGATTTTTAAAACACAGCCTGTTTTCTAATTTTATTTTAGAGGTATCAGCATAAAATTGTTGATATACCTTCCTACTTGTTTTTTGGAATGAAGCCTTGCACTTGTGATGTCCTCTGATAGTTAAGTTCTAGGATTTCTCCTGACACCAACATGTTCCCTGTCTTATCTAAGCACTGTCAAAGACCCGTTTCTCCAGGAAAACAGTACCTCAATTTCCCTTTCATGGCACATTTTGGAGTCCAGGTGGGTTGCAAAAGCCCAATGATACCATACCATTACTTGGGACAAGTCAAGATATGGTTTAAAGTTCCATTTTTTGACATTTGCATCTGCTGTTAATTTAAAAACAAAATCTTGGAGAAAAATTAAGAATGAAAACATGTTGTCAGAGGATTTCTTTTAGTTCTCCCCTACCCACGTACCTCTCCACATATGCGTTCACTGACTCCTGTTAGCAAATGAGTCACTATTTAAAAATAGACAAGTTATTCTTGCTAGCAGCAAGACTACAGACTTCTAAGTTAAAATGGCCCTGAGCAAACAGACCACAAATGTGTATTTTATTTTTCCTTATCAACGTTAGTTTGCTCGCCTAATTTCATTCTCTTAATTGTGCATGTTCACACAAACTTTAAACTATACTTAAAAATGGCAGATCTGTATACCAAAGTTTATATAAAACAAATGTAGATTTTATAAGCTTAATGTGGGTTAATTGTATAATGTAATATAGTTGAAAATATGTAAAAACCAAGCACCTCAATTTGGTACATAATTCTATTTGATATTTTGAAATTCCCGTTTAAAAATTATACTGTTAAAGTGTTCGACATGAAAATTTACTGATGAACTGTGCTTTTAATATTCTCCACCTATAAAGTTTTGAAATATTTTCATATGAGAGGAAGAATAGTCTTGCTCTGTGAAAAGACCATAAAATATTAACTCTCTCCAAGATTTTATAGGTACTGGTTCTCTTGATCATTTTATGTGTTTAACGATTGCCCCTCAATTTCTTCTTCTTTACAATAGGCATATTAACATTTACAGATCTGCAATTTCCTTTAACCTCCTCGAAGGGAGGTTTTTTTTAAAAAAATCTTTTTGGTGGGGGTAAAATAATTCTTTACTATTTGCTAGCACAGACACGTTGCATATCCAAGAAGTTTCGCTGGCCTGAGTGGTGATCTAAGAGATGAAGGTATTTGTATTCTGGATGCTTCCATCATGGCAAAGGTTGGCGTTAGTGAAGGAATGGCAACTCGGCACAAGGTGCAAGCTTTGTTGAAGGCCCCTCTCTGTTTCCTTTGAGAGCTGGGGAGAAGGAAGGGCAGGACTTAGAGGCAGGGCAGGACCATCCGGAAGGCACTCCAGCAGGACCGTGGTGGTTTCCCACTGACCTGTGTCCGCTGGGGAGCCCACCCGAGCGTTCTTTGTGAGCCTTCTCTTTATCCTGAGGCCCTAGTCAGTGCGAGGGGTCTAGAAAAGGTTCTGCAGAATCCTGAGGACATTCTATTGGTAGTTAAGGCTTGCAACAGTGAGAAGAAGAAATTTTTAAGAGCTCCAGACTTTAGCTGGCTTCTTAAATCATTTCAGTGATTATCCTGAATACTTTTGTGGTGCTTTTCCTCTGTCATTTTTATATTGCTTGATTTATTTGTTTGCTTTTTTAACTTGATTATCAGAAAAAAATTCTTATGGGTTCTGTTATGCGCTTGGACTGTGTTAGGAAGTCACGGCGTGCCATTCAGGTTTCCGGACGCCACTTACGTGGATTTGATTAGCTCATGTCATCTGGAAACACAATTCCTGTTCTTAGGACCTTGGAATGGAACCTTTTCTGGAATATTTTATGCCATTTAAATTTCATATATAAGTGTTTTGCTTTCAGTAAAGGTTTGAGTGTTTATAAAAGTGGATGATTCCCCTCACTTTGTAATACACTGCTGTGGCTGCTGTGTGTTTATCAGAATGCGACTGGCTGATGCGTGTGACACTTTCACACAGATCCACACGTTCTGAGTGTTGTTTTTTGTTTGTTTGTTTGTTTGTTTTACAATTGCAAAGCATCAGTTGCACTGCATCTGCTTATTGAGGGGAAAGAATGAGGTGAGTTTTGTTTGCTATGTCAGCATGTGAACTATATTTAAACTTCGAATAGATCTGAGGTATGATCAAACATGGTGAGTGTTCAAAGTTTTAAAAAGTTACAGTAAAAGACACATTTCCATTTATCTCCCTGACTTCAAGCATACTTATCCCATCCTTCTTAGCTCTCTCTGAAGTGATTCTGGAACACCTCTTTCTTTCGTACCGGTAGTTTTGCTGCTAGGGCAGCCT
The DNA here is from genome assembly GCA_004363535.1 of Dasyprocta punctata. Taxonomy (NCBI): domain Eukaryota; kingdom Metazoa; phylum Chordata; class Mammalia; order Rodentia; family Dasyproctidae; genus Dasyprocta; species Dasyprocta punctata. The sequence goes on along the minus strand of RJWM01010500.1, from coordinate 38,003 downwards.
TGGTGTCCTGAATCCATTCAAAATGCTTCCCTTGCATGCTGTTTTGACTCTGAGGAAGAGCCGGGAGTCACATGGAACCCAATCTGGTGAATAAGGTGGGTGGGACACAGTGTCATGCTTTTCCCGGCTGCCTTTCCTTGGGCTGCCACTTGGCAGCGGCAGTCACCATAGTTTATTGCACCTCCTAAAGACACTCACGGAGAGGACTTTCAGAGCTGCTTCAGAAAGTGGCAGGGACAATGTGATCAGTACATTTGAAGTGAGGGAAAGCATTTTGAGGGGGATTCTTGGCAAGATGTCTTTTACTTTATTAAGTTTTTAAAAATTTAAACATTCCCCATGCATTTTGTTCATGCTTTGTGTACAGCAGATTGCTATATCTGCCTTATACATGATCTGAGATACTGTATTTGCAAATGTCTGTGCTGTGTTTATTTGTGTGTTGAATGCACTTATTAATTTTCAGAAGCCTTCAAGCAAAATGTCTGAATCTTTTTTCCAAGCATCGATTTTGCATCCCGAAGTTTTGATTTCACAAGTGAGATTACCCTTTCAGGGACCCTTCCTGAAAGAGTGAATGAAGAGACCGTGAGTGACTCCTGGGTGATGAGAGCTGCAATTTCTCCAGGTTGTGTTTGTTCTGGAGCCGAAGTTCCCAGCGGCCGGGAACAGCTCCCCTAAAACAAGTGGGGAGGTCGTGCTGCGAGGCTGAGCCTCGCTGCTCAGCACAGGTGTGGATGCGGGGTGCTGCCTAGAAAGTGTCTGGTGGGCTTCCGGCTACACTGGCCATTTTAACCATTAGTCTTGGCAGTATGGTCACTGAATTTGAAAATGAAATCCACTGATAAAGAAATATGGTGAGAAGGTATCAGTATTTGCTAATTAGCTATCAATCATTAGCAGTGCGTGTGTGTGTGTGCGTGTGTGTGTGTGTGTGTGTGCAGCCATTGTAATTATACATTTGGGTGGAAACAGATAAATTGAGTGATATAAATCAATCTATTGGAGTTAAGAAATTTTTTAAAAAATCTGTTTCTCTTGGGTTACAGTGCTTCCCTGGATGTTTACCTATTTGACTCAATTGATGATGTTTTATTCAACTCAACACTTAACTTGATTTCTATTTTGCAAAAGTTACTACATATGACTTATAAATCTCACAGATGTTTGGAAAAAATGTTAGTTAAATTAGCCAGACATGGATCTGCAGGTAGGAGGGATGGTGGGAAATATCAGTAGGGCTGGGGTACAGGGAAAAAATATATTCATGGGCAAAATAGCAAGTGGATTTGATTTTGCTAAAGTGGAAATAAGAGGCTCATGAAAAGGAGATGAAATAGGAAAAGTAAAACTATATTGGTTGTCTGATGGGATTAAATGCATGGAAACATTTTCTGAGAAATGATTACATGAAGGTGGAAAGATTCCAATAAGAACTTGAGAAAACAGTATCTTAGATTTGTTAAAAACCATGAGAGGTGAGGGAGTATCTTTCATATAGCATACATTTCATGTTGAAACTTTTAGATTACAATAAGCATAGACTAAGCAAAAGACCCCTTCCTCTGACAAGCAGGGAAAAGAAGAAAGAAGGCAAAATATCCAGTGATAGAGTACTGAGTTTTGGAACTGGCAGCAGCAAGTCTCAGGAACTGACTTCAGGACTATAGGAGTGGGCAGCACCAGGCTGTGAGGTGGCACGTATTAGAGAAATGACAATGAAAACATGCTAAGAGGTCTGCTTTGGCTCTTAGGATCACATCCCTCATCCCTAGGGTGTAGTTTTCTGCCAGTGGGTGCCTGTGAACCCCATGTTTGTGTCACACATAGGAAGGCTTGAGTGGCATGGTAGAAAGTTACAAACCTGGGTCTGAAGACCTAAACTCTAATCCTGATTTTAGAAGAGGTAAGTAGAAGGTTGGCATTTGTAAAATGAGCTATCTCTAAATACAAAGAATCACATGATAGATCTAATCAATCCGTAACAGGAGTTAGAATCCTGTTAGGCAGTAAGAATGGCAGCCCCAAAATGGAGTCAGGAAGCCCAAACTGGAGTCTGCTGGGTCAGGACCCTCCAGGGATCTTACAGAAGTACCTTCCAGGTGGCTTGCTGCTATCTGGGGCCTCCCTGGAGCATAATCAGGAAGGACGTGGGCTCAAGAGCACATGAGCCCCACATGGGCACTGCATGAACACTGCATGGGCTGGATCCTGAGAATTATGTGGACTCCTGTGGGGTGGAGATTATGTTACACAATACCCAGACTCCCTGCTAAACCCCATAAAAACTCTTAGACAAAGAGCCCTTGTGAGTGTCCTGCTCAGAAGCCCCTCTCAGCGAGCGGGAGTTCTACTCCCTTGCCTCGACAGTTTATAAGTGAACGTGGTTGCACTCTACCTCCTCTGCTCAAGGTTTCAGTCTTCATCACCATGGGACATGACCCTGGTGCTCTGGTAGCAAGTCTATTTAATTCAGTCATCTAAATTACATAGACAACTTGATGTGTACACAAATAAGTTGCACAGGTGAATGCGTATTTATTTATAAAGTACCTTACAGTGACTGAATGAGGGTGAGTTTTGGGTACTCCTGGTTCAGAGCAAATGACAGTAGACTCGCGAAGCAGCAAAGTGGGTCCATACTGCTCTGTAGTGCCATCATAGCCAGAGTCAGTGGCTTCCAGCTCTGATGCTGAGCACCACGTGGCCACCTCCCCAGGATAAAGTAAGTGCACACACAGCACAGATTTTAATATTCTCACACTCCTTGAGTCCAGTTATTGTGACAGAATTCACTGAAAATGTAGGTTGATTTTTCCTTTATGTGGGAGTTCCTTTACTTCTTTTCTCAGCGATTCTCTTTCCATTAATTCTAAAAAGAGAATGCCACTGTGAAAAAGTTCAATGATGCTTATGGGTAGTATTGGCATTAAAAACTCTCTAAGCAAATTGGTATTGAACAAGATAGCTTTGAAAAGTGGCATGCAAGGGATAATGCTTATGTCATCATATCTTAGCACAGCATACATGAAGATACTATAGGAAACATAGATATAGGTTTTTTGGCTCCAAAAAATGCCTGTGTTTATACGCATAGACTCATCTGTGATCTGTGTGGATGTATGTGTATGGGTAAAGTTGTACATGTATTTGTGTATGTAAACACATACATATGTCTGATTATACATACAAATATATAACATGTATATTTATAAAAATATTTAAAATCCTATAATAATGCATATTTCCAAATAAGAAATGCTACCTTACATGGTCATTTATACACATCCATGTATTTATATGTCTCAGGCATTTCTGAGTTCCTGAATTTTGCTGAAAAGGAGGGCTCACTCATGTTTGTGCTGTTGCTCACCTGTCCTGGTGGTGAGTGGGGAAGGGGTCTCCAGGACCCTGTCAACAGCTCTTTCCTTGGATCTAGAGGATATGTGGACAATGTACCCATCCTATTTCTTTGTAAGTGCCCTGTGGTAATGGCCGTGTGTTTGAATATCTTCTGTGTACCACCTAGCAATTGTTAGGTCTTGATAAATGTTAATAGAGTGGTTACACATTTTTTTGCGAAGAGAATTCCTTTACAGCTACTTGGGAGACTGAGACAGGAAGATCAAAATTTTGAGGCCAACCTGGGCTACATGGCAAAATTGTCTCAAAAAATAAAATAAAATAAAAAGGACGGGAAATGTAGTTTTGTGTCTTAGTTACTTTTTTCATTGCTGAGACAAAATTCCCATCAACCACAAATTAAGGGAGGAGAGGTTTATTTGGCTTACAGTTTGTAGAGGTTTTAGTCCATAGGCAGCTGGCTCCAAGGCAGGGTGGCACAGCAGGCAGGCATTGAAAAGGAGAAAGTTTGCAGTGGGCAGAAGGTAGCAAAGCAACCGGGGGGACTACAGCTCTTTCTGTCCTTTTTATCTTATCCGGGCTACTTAGGGTGTCTATCACTCACACCCTGAATCCTAGTGCCCTTGATATTAGCATTTCACCATGAATCAATCCCAGAATAACACACCCCAGATCCAGTCACCTCTGGAAAACCCCACCTATGACTACATAAGGCTTTGGGGGCCATCTAGACACAAGCCATAACATTTGGGCAGGGAACTTGCCTAGAATGCATGAAGCCCTGGGTTTTATGGTTGCATTTCAGGGAGTGAGAGAGAAAGAAAGAGAGGTAGAGGTAGAGATAGCAGGAGAGGGAGACAGAGGGAGAAGGAGAGGGAGAGGGAGAGGGAGAGGACGAGAGAGAGGGAAAGGGACAGGGACAGAGACAGAGATAGATTTATTCTTTCAATCTCCCTCCAGAAGATGAATTTTCTATATTCGGGTAAAGAGATGCTTGCATGGTGTGTTGGGAAAGGAATGAGCCTGAATCTGCAGCCTGAATCCTGATCTTGAAATTTAAGCTTACAAGTTCTTCCACCTTGCTTTGAGTCAGCATATTCATCTAAAACATTCACCTTACTCAGTAAACAGGAATTATGTGTATGCTGTGCCTCAAAAATGATGCTAGATATTGAATATACAGTCTTCCCCCCCAAAAAAACACTATACATTGGGAAGAAGTATAAATATTTACTCCTAAATTTATTGAGATATCATAAGATTAATTCAAGTTATCTTTGGCCTGTACAATTACAAGAGGTGCTCAAAGTGGAGGCCATTTGCTTCCAGACATTTATTAGCACATTGAACTGGTGAAGTATATATACATTTTTTGAGGCAGACTCTGTACATTTTTGAACAAAAAGACCCAGTCTTTTCATTCTTCAAACCAGGGTTCAAGCAAGGAATACAAGCAACAAAAAATGAATAAAATCAAGAACGGATTTGTAATGTGTGACAAATTCTCTAAAGAAAAATACTTGACCTACAGTAAGATATGAAATCATGCCTGTTGGCCAGTCAGAGACATTCTCTTGAAGGATAAGATTAAGAATATCCTGAGAAAAGATTCAAAGGGGCTATCTGTGAAAAATGGCAGCAAGAGGATTTCAGGGAAGAGAATAAGTGGGAAAAGAGCCTGAATGTGGAAGAGAGCTGGACGTGTCCCAGGAACTGTGAGGCAGAAAGTGGGGCAGTGAAGGGAGATGGATAAGAAGTGATGAAGTTGGAGAGATCAGAGGGCTCCAATCATTCAAACCATGGGGCCACTCTAGTGTACATAACTAGGGGGCAGTGCTGGGGACTGGACCCAGGGACTTCATACTGAGTTACATTCTTAACCCCTTTCTTATTTTTTTAAGTTTGGAAGCAAAGTTTTGCTAAATTTCTCAGGCTGGGTTTCAACTTGTGATCCTCCTGTCTCAGCCACCCAGAGTGCTATGATTATAGGTGTGCACTACGGTGCCTGGCTCACTACAGTAAATTTTTTAGGAGTAGAATTGAAAGAACTTGCTGGCAGATTGACTGTAGGATGAGGGAAAGGAAGAATCAAGCATGGCTTAGATGTCCAGCTGGAACAAGTAGGTAGACAGGGAAGACTCTGATGAAGAAGACTGGAGAGGAACTGATTTGGGGCAGAAAGCCACCATGGTTCACGTTGATGGTGTCCTTTTGGACATGCCTGAGAAATGTTCACAGTAAAATCCTGGCTAATGGTTGGATTCAGAATTATCTTCGTTACTTTTCTCTCATTGCTGAGACAAAATACTGGACACCCAAAATTAAAGGAGGAAAGGTTTATTTAGTTCACAGTTCGTGGAGGTTTCAGCCCATAATCAGTTGGCTCCAAGGCAGGGTGGCATGACAGACAGTTCATGGCAGTGGAAGACAGCGAAAGCCACAAGAGCAAAAATGGGGGAGAAAAAACCTCTTTTCCTCCCTTACATTGTATGCAGGCTACCTGCCCTAGGGTGGGGATAGCACTCACACCAACCATCTTCGTGCCCTCCTCTTGCACAGGCTAAGGATGCTTACGAAGTGAGGACTCTGGCTCCCTGATGAGTCAAGTTGGAAATACTGTAACTATGTTTCCTGAGGTGCAGGCATGAAAACAAGAAGGCCAGGTTAATGAGCTGCTTCAAAAACCTGCTCCTCTCCCATGACTGTATGAAGTTTTGGGGTGATATCCAGACACAAACCATAACAAGCAGTTAGGTGCTCAAGGAAATGTAAACTGATGACACATATTTGTGAGTCACCATGTTTAAAGTCATGTAAAAGCTGAGACCATTGGAGAGGATGGTCAAAGAGGGCAACTGTGCATGGGACAACCCAGCACTAGGAGGGTGAGCCAGAAACTGAGTCCCCAGAGAAGCCAGAAATTAACATGAAAGGACTGACAGGAAAGGATGTCAGAGAATCCCAGAGGGAGAAGGTTTTGGGCAAGGGCTGAGCTTTGTCTTTACCCAAGTTGTTGAGAGGGCGAATGACATGGGGATGGGAAGGTGACCTTTGGGGAGAGAGCCTGGGAGGTTGTTAGAGATGGTGATGGTCTAGTGGTGGGCATGGGAACCAAATTTGATCAGGATGAAAACTTAATTGGAGATAGGAAGCGGAGAAAACTTGTTAGAAAATTTCTACAAGTAGACTGTCTCAGAGAGAGAGAGAGCAGAGGGTATCATGTCTCTGGATAGCAAAGAATGTAGGGAAAGAAACATTTCAGAGACCTGGTACCATGGAAGCAGGTTTCAAGTATCTCTTGAAAATTATTTTGTACAGAGACGCTCTGGGAGTGGGAAGGAACCCAGACAAGAGAGGGGAGTGGAATGTGCCACCATCCTGCCTCCCCTCAAAGGATGTGGATCCTTGAAAATACTTGTCAAGTGGCATGTAGAGAGTGCTGGTTAATTTTGATTCCACAAAAGCAAAGAAAACAAAGAAACAAAGACCCTATTGTGCAGGTACAATGCACTTGTTCTGGCATCAGGTGTTGGCTTATAGAAAGTCTGGCAAATCCCCCTGTATAGGTCAGATGTAATCCTCTTCCTTGGTTATCAACAACACTCAGATAAGATCCCAGAGAGAAACACGGCCCATAGACACAGCTGTTAAGAGTCTGCAGTGGTGAAGGGAAAAGATAGCAGCCCAGCATTGGAGGACAGGGCTGTGTGTCTAGAACACCACGTCCTGCCGGGGAAGAGCCAGCTCCAACTTGCTTCTCTGAGTGAGGACTGGAGAAGGAAGTGTCTAGCTGGCCTCCAGTGGCATTGGTTTTCTTCCTATCTAGCCAAGTTCTGGCGACTCCCAGAGGCCACCACCTGGATGAATGGGATTCTCAGGACAACAAAAGGTCTGTTGCACCATGGCGCTCCAACCCGGAACCGGGACTCTCTGGTATTGAAAATTGCCCATTTGTGATCATGGAAAGTAGCTGAGCGTAAAACGAAAAGTGCACTACATAAAAAAGGGGGTGACCAAATAGAGGGCTCAGAAAGAAGGTTTGGAAAATGAGATTCATTTGGATTAGCAGTGTTTCTTTCATTTCTTATTTCATTTATTGCTATTTATTTATTTTTGTGATGTAGGAGACAGAGCCCAGGGCTTACCACATGAACTGTATGCCAACCCTTAATTCACTTAATCATAAGGTTTACCGTGGTTCACATTTCAGTCCATCGTCAGCTGGCTCCATGGCAGGACAGAATAGTGGAGGGGCCTGGAGGAGGAAAGCTTCTCACAGCATGGAGGACAGGAAGCAGGGGGTGAAGGGCAAAGTCAGGGAGGGAAAGGAACCACTCTGGCCCTGTCCCCATTACCTCCTCCTCTCACAAGACCCCACCTCCCAAGATCAGGCCAGGTTTCCCTTTCCCATAATCCAATTACCTCCTCAACACTCCAGGCTTTGGCTACCACATTTTGGCTAAGTTGTTTTTATTACTCTCTGGATAATTGGTTTGATTGTCAACCAGCACAGACGAGCATGAGCACATCTCTTGTTTGTAGAAACATGTGCAGCATCTTCAACAGTTCAAGGGTTCTCCTACTTTCCCCACCCACCAGGGATGTTCACAGTGTCAGGTATTCCCAACTAACTTGGTTGCTTCATAACAGTGTGGCTTGGATCATAAAATACCGGGTTCCAGTACCAGAACTTTCATTACCTACCTACTTTCCAAGTTCTGTGATTACCTATTCAAAGCCACAATAGGATAGACAAAAAATGGTAATAAAGATTCTGCTAGTTTGCCCAGCTGTTTTCTTTACTGAAGTAATACATATTCATTAGAAATTCAGCAATACAAAGCAACAGCAAGAGATGAATTTCAACCGCAATCCCACCACTAGCAGTGGTGGGGCGGTTCTAAAGGTGATTAGAGAACAGTAGTCAGGTAAATGAGAGTTTAATTTTCACTAAATACTGTGGCCTTAACATGTTTTGTGCCATTAAGTATGTCTCAGCTACAATCTGAGCTTTCTTTAACTACAGTGAAGACAACATTGCCCAGACACAAGCTGAACAGGTCAGTGTTTGACCTTGACCGTGGGGAGGAATAATAGTGACCATGTACCCAAGGTTACTGCGCATTAAGTAACTATGGAGAACCGAGACCCTAAATAAAAAGTGATTTTTAAATTCCCATTGAGTGAAAGCCAAAGCAAGGTTAATAATGGCGGTAACTCTGATTTTTGAGCGTTTTCTTTGTGCAGTGGCTTTTCTTATATTTTCTGGGTGTGTCATTTCTACTGAAGGGATGAGGGAATGCATCAGAGAGGGTGTATCACTTGCCCAAGGCCACACAGTGAGAAAAGATGGGAGGTATGTGATCAGGGCCGTGAGTTTTCTTCCTTTTTCTATGATACCAGGCCATTGTCTCTAGCAGTGGTGGAAAAACCTTACAGAATTGTGGCAACTCAAATCTACAATAATAATAATAACAATAAGAAGAGTAGATATTGAACTTACTGAAAATTTCTGAGTGCAAACAGAAAGATGTCCTAGGGCTGCATGCTGGATTGATTGCGTGAATGAAAAGTCAAGGTGCACAAAGTGAGCCCTGTTTGCGTCCTCAGCCAGGCCCTGCTGTGTGATTCAGCATTGGGGCTCAAAGCACTGCTGGGAGGAGAGGTGGGACTGGTCCCTGCCACGCACTTGGGGCCCAGGGGCCTTGGAGTACAGATGGTAATGAGCGGCTCAGGCACACGAGGACAGGCGAGGCTCTCTGCTTCCTGCAGAGCAGCTCCTCCCTGGGAAGGCTGCCTGGGTTAGTGGCCCTGTAGCTCCAGGTGTTCTAGAGGAGCCCAGCTGTGCAGCAGGGGAAGCATCCAGCTGTGAGGGCCACTGTCTCTGCCTCCTGTATCCGCACCCTGTAGTACCATGTGGCCTCTTCCCCGCCCTCCAGACAACATGACTGGCAGTTTTGCGCTACAGTCTCCACTGTGCTGTTGGCTTTTCACAAGCTCCCACTCAGAGCTGGCTGGGGACAGGAGGTGACTGGAGGGGGTGGTGCGGCGGGGAGAGAAGGGTCCGAATTGGAATCTGCACCCCACCATGAGCTGTGTGATGCTGAGCAATGAGCTGCACTCACTTTTCTCCTCCATAAAGTCAGGCCCAGAACTCCTCCTTCCAAGTAGCTGGAGCAGAACCTGTTACAACTTACGCACTCCATAAACAGCCTAGCGGCTGCGATGAGTGTCACCCTGGTCGGCCTCGCCACGTTCTGTCCTTGCTGACCCAGGAATCCTGCCCAGCCTGTTGAGGCCACGGGTGCACTTTCTCCAGATCCCTTGCTCTTTCCCACGCGGGCCCAGGAGAGGGAAGAGAGCCTCAGGCTTGAAGCAGGGAAGGGCGGCCGCAGGAGTGTGCTGCTCTTTTGGAGAAAACAAGCCACAGGCTGAAGGGAAGAAGTCATCTTGCAAGGAACTGGGGTGGGTTTCCAACAGGCTGGTTAAAGAAACCTAGCCCAAACCCAAATCCAAGCGGAGTTAATGCCCTTTTTATTTTATAATTTTGGTTTTCTGAGACAGGGTCTCTCTTTTGATCTCACTATGTAGCCCAGGCTCACCTCCAACTCACAGCAATCCTCCTGCCTCAGCCTCCCCAGTGTGGGATTATAGGCACGTGCCACCGTACCTGGCAAAGGAATGCCCTTTTAGAATCGGGAATTGATCTGCTCAGATGCGAAGAGGAAGCCAGAAGGACAGTGAAGGGCAGCTTGCGGCCCAGCAGCTCTGCGGGGTCTCCTGTCTGGGGCTTCCCTCTGAAGCGGGTGGCTCTCCTGCCCACGGCTGGCGTGACTGCCAAACCAGACTCAGCGTTGTCTGAAGCCCAGTTCTTGTTCCGAGGGACGGAGCCAGGCCCGTGGTCCACCTGCAGCTCTGTGGCTCCGGACAGAAGGCAGCGTCGGGTCGTTGCTCTGGAAGGAAGTGCGCAGCTGTCCTCTCTGTGATCCTCTTTTCCTCTATTTTTCTTCTTTCTTTTTGGACCACAGTCGGGCTCCCACCGAGGGGAAATTCACTCTGATCCACGGATCGTCAGGTATGCAGCTGGTCCCCGTCTCTGTTTGCCCGAGGGCTGATAAACCGTGGCGAGGGAAAAGCGCTGAGTGGGATGAAATGATGGGCGTCGGCGACCGTGCCAGGGATCCCCGCTGGAGGCCCCTCTGCAAGCCCAGCTGTTCTTCCCCGCTAAAGACTGTGGAACCCACCTGCCTCAGGAAGGAGCCGAGGACGGGACGCGGAGAGCTTCAAGGGCGGGTTTCATCTGTCCGCGCTCCCAGTGCGCGGCGACCTTTCCAGGCCTCGCATTGGCTCGCTGCGTGGGCGGAGCACGTCGTTGACAGGTTTTTCCTCCATGCTGCAGAGAAGCAAGGGCAGAAAAAGAAAAGAAGTAGAAAAGGTCTTTACCGCAGCACAGAACCGCAGTACAGAACCGCAGTAGAATACAGTCTCCCCTGGGGACAAAGAAGCCTGAGCTTTTATCCTGTCTGACAGGGGGCGGGGCTTGAAGGGGCGGGCAGAGTGACGTTGTGGCATCTGATTGGGGGAATGTTGGCGCATGTGTGAAAAGCCGGACGTTCCGTTTTAGGATTTGCAAGAAAAACGTGGAAGTCAGTGTTGAAGGGAGATACTGCCTGGCGCCATGTTGGGCTGGCCCCACGCGGAGCCTTAGGTGGCGCTTCACACGGGCGGAACGCGTGCATCCATGGACATCCTTCGTCCACGACCCTTCCCCCTCTCCCACTTCCCTCGTCTCCGTCCCTGGCCCTCTGAGGAGGCTCTGTCTCCCTCCTTCCTGTTCGCCATCTCTTATTTTATGCTTTATTTATTATTGGGGTTTCTCCTGTATGAGAAGCCATGTGATGCTAAAACTCGTATATCTGACTTTCATCGCTTAATGTTATGGTCTCAAGGTGCATCCATTTTCCTCCAGATGACTCAAGTTGATCTTTCATAGACTGTTTTGATCGGCACAAACTCTCAGAATATTCAAGAAAGACAAACAAGCCAGCCCCACACAGACCAGCCGGTGCTGTGCCAGGCGATGGCGACACTTGTGGCTTGAAGGTGAGAGAAGTAGCAGTGACTCTGCTGGTGACCGGGCGCTTCGTGACTACGGTGTTGACCAAGGGAAAGAAAACAAACCCCGGACTGACAACGCGTTGTCACGGGGTGTCCAGTGGATCTGGGTCCCAGCTGACACAGTCAGTGTGTATGAGGACAAAAAAGAAAAATGTCTGGAACACGGGAAGCTGCGCCTGGGGCCCTGCCTCTGCACCTGGCTGGGCAGCAATCTGAGGAGAGCTGTCCTTCCTTTGTTCTGTCTGAGGAATGGAAATAGTCACTTGGGTATCAGAAGCTGGGCAGTCTTCTGATCTTCTGGAGGAGTGTGCGGCAGCAAAGGATAAAAGACAATAGACAAAAGCAGGATGGTACTCGGGCGTCTGGAAGGTCAGTCCTCCTGTGGCTGAGGCCTCAACTTCTCCGAACTGGAACTGTTTATTGGGAGCCTCATATTGGGGTGTGCATACAAGAGCAGGTAATACCTGAGGTGAAAAGATGAGAGTGAGTGAGCCTTGTGAAAATAGAACAAGGATGTTCCAAGCTGGAAATCTTTGCTTAATGAGAAATCTGTTTTATCTCCAAGGTTGGCAGGGATTGCCCTGAAGTTCTGAGGGGGAGTCAGCACCCTCAGCTGTGGTGTTACCTTATCTTTAGAGATGTCACAGCGTCACTGGCCACTGCAGGCTTCCACTGTGACCATTGGTTTGGAGAGTTCTGTTCCTGCATGCCAGCTGCTGGCTCATCAGGCAAATCACGGAGGCCTGGGATGGACTCATAAGTTAATGTAGAAGGCCAGTTGACTATTCTAAAGCTGGCTCAGTGCCCCCTCAGTGTGGTCTCCATCACTGGATAACATGGAGCACAGGGGAAGCTCCCATCTGGGGCTGCCTGTCTTGGTTACTTTTCTCTTGTTGCCAGGACAAAATACCCAACACCCAAAATGAAGGGAGGGAAGGTTTACTTAGCTCACTGTTTGTGGAGGTTTCACTCCATAGTCAGCTGGCTCCAAGGCAGGGCGGCATGGCACTGGGGCAACACTTCAAGGCAGCAGCCAGCAAATGCAGCCAGAGTAAAAGGGAGGAAGACTGAGCCTCTTTTCCTCCCTTATATTGTACACAGCCCCACCTCCTCCAGGGCAGGTGTAGCACTCACAAAATCTCTGTGCCCTGCTCTTGCACAGGATGAGGATATTTACAAAGTAAGAGCCCTGGCTCCCTGCTGAGTCTCTCAGTTAAACTTCTAAACTGCTCAGATTGATGCAATACATCAACCAGAACACTGCCCATGCTATCCTTTTTTAAAAAAATTTTATTTTAAAGAGAATAAAACAAAAACAAAGCAAAGCAAAACACAATAAAGCCAATCAGAACAAAACAATGAAAGTGATACAGGACTTCAAAACTAAATAATAGAAAATCAAAAATGGCTACCATTATGTCTCTTGTTTTCTTCAAAATAGCTGTCTATACCTTGCTCATGCTATTTTCACAAAGGAGCTGTTGGGCCAGTGGTCTGTGAGCACCAGCTCTCTCCTGGCTCTAACCCTGGAGGGCCTGTTGGTCTCTGCGGTGAACTAGCATGTGGCGCCCTGCTGTGAGTCATGCCGCCATGGAAGTCACAGCAGCTTCCTCCTGAGTGGTCTGCAGGGCGAGCAAGTGGTGCTCACAGCCAGCCTGTATTTCTGGGCCCTGGCCGCCTCTAGTTCACCTCTCTCCATGGGCCATGCCATCAAAGGCGCTGAATTAATCCTGACTGAATAGTGAGTGTGACGTCAACAGGGACTGCTCGGAAGTTTGGCCTAAAGTGAGATCCCCTTGACTGATGACTTAGAGGGAACTGGACAGTGAACTCGGGAGTGACATTGGAAAAGCTGGCCTGCTGAGATGTCAGTCTGAAAATGCCTGAGAATCGCTCTCCAGGGCCTGGCAGAGTGTGGAGAGTTACCGCAGCCCATGGATGGTTACTTTGGAAAATAGGAGTTGCGTCCTTATGAAGTTGGACAGAGCAGAAGTTGGCAAACATCCTGACATTCTGGTTTCTGTTTTTCCTTTCTTTTTTGCAGTACCAGATATTGGACCTAGGACCTTGGTGCCGAGCCACATCCCAGCCCTTTTTACTTCTATCTCCTCAGTCAAGTTCTGCCTGGGTTTCCAAGTTGCCCAGGCCAACCTCCAGCTTGTGATCCTCCTGCCTCCACCTTTTCCTGTACACTAGCAGGGAGTCATTTCTCCATTTCCAGCAGGAAGGCGGAAGTGACATCCGAGAAGCTGGCCTTTCCCACCAGGAGTCCCAGTCCCTCACCCGCAGGGAACACCGCTGCCCTGAGAAGTCCGCATTCACTTGAGCACTTGACAGAAATGCAGTTCACGAGGAAGGTTGCAGGGCTGTCTTCTGCGACTTTCCAGGGAGCAGGTCTGTCCGCGGTGCCCGGATTTCACTGGGGACACCACAGCGCGAACTCAGCCCGAGGTCGAAGGTGAGGTGGGTAATCAGGTCCCTGCCTCCCCTTTCTTTCTCTTTCACATTTCACCTGTCCTGACAACAGCTCATCCTGGGCACATATCAAAGGGTGGCAGCAACAGCCTGCAGGGCATCTACAGAGGCCTCAGGACAGTGTGGCGGGGCGAAGAGGCCATCGCCAGCACATAGGCCTGGCCAGCACTCCTCGAACTGTGGTGATGCCCAGTGGTTTCTGCCCTCTGTTGATTGGAGCCTTCTTGTTTCCTCGGCCAGGATCACAGCAGCCTTGGTCTTTCGGGTTCCCTCTTGTGATTCACTGAAACTTTCTTTCTTGCATTCTAGGTTTCATGTAATCACCTCTGGCTCCCCACTGAACCACATGGAGTTTGTTCTTATGCTTGGGAACCCAAATACCCACTTTGAAACAGGAAAGGAAATATCAGGCTGTTTTCCTCCAACTGATGAACATCTGCCTTACTGTAGGAGACAGTTGAAGCCTAAATGGAAGGATGCTTATGTTTGCACTGCTGGGTTCTTTTGCAGATTTGGAGAATTCAGTCTCCACCCAGCTCTATGCAGGGGTTTATATCTCTTTTGGTAGATTTGATTTCTGATCTGTGTCTTATCCATTGGTTTGGTCTTAGAGAAGTCTTATTCTTTTTGCTATTTTCATGCCTCTAAACCTTTATTATATTAATATTTTAATCATCAGACTTAATGGACGGTTTTTAATGCCTATTTCACACAGTTGCTCATTCTACTTTACAGACTCTGGTCTCAGTATTCAGAAGACAGTGAAATGTTGGGGCTTTCAGGGCAGTGCAGGGATGTGACTAAGGCCTGGACCCCAGCTCTGGGCATGTGTTTATGAGCTCATTTGCTGGACCGATCACTTTTCAATTGCTAGGACAAAGTATCTGACATCTACAATTTAAAAAGCAAGAAAGGTTTATTTTCAGTTTCAGAGCTCACATGGTTGGCTGGCTCCAAGACAGAGGGGCCTGGAGGACAAGAGCTGCTCATATCATGGAAAGTAGGAAGCAGAAAGAGCCAGAGACAAAAATGCAGGCTTCCAGGTCTTGTCCCCTGGTGACCATCTCCTCCCGCCAGGCCCCACCTCCTCACAGTGCTTTTGAGATGTGTAGACAAACCCACCGATGGACAGAGCAACCATATGACCCAGTCACCTTCCAGAACCTCTGTCTCTCAACCCAGGCTTTTGGGGAACATTTTAGATCTAAACCATAACACCTGGGAAACAAGCTAGGTTTATAGCATGGCGGTTGTGGGAAAGTGCGTTCTGTGTTTGACCAATTGACCAGTAAAGATTTCATTTATAAATAGGAGGAAGTGTGCTTCTGTTTTCCCTGCAGATGAGTTCAAGGAAAAATGATGAGCGATGTCCAGGGTGAAACTGGTACTTTGTGGGTGCCCTTCCTGCTATTTCTACCATGACTTCCTGTGAGTATGCTGGGCCCAGCTGCTGTACAGTTGCAAAGCAGGGGTAGGCACAGCCATTGCCGCAGTTTCTAATGTATTTCTGTAGATGAATTGTACATGCCAAATGGAGAACACTCCCAATAAAACCGGATGTCCTGGGGCTGGGGTGCAGCTCAGGGGTTGAGCGTGTGCTGAGCACGCAGGGGGACCTGGGCCCTGTCCCAGGCTCTGAGAACCAACAGTGACAGAGCTGAGAATGGGCACATTTCCTGTCGCTGTGTCCCAGCTCCACTTGCCCATCATTGCTGATGTCGGCCCTGGGTGGATGCAGTGGCTGGTCGTGTGCCCCACTGGATTTATCCTGCTATGCGGGAATTCCGCTGGCTCCGCACCGCATGATCCGTGCTTATCCCTGAGATGCAGGTGAATTCTGCTGTTTCAGTGACCCTCTTAATGTCCCTCTAATTCTGATGCCTTGAAAATACCTACGACTTTTTCTTTTAGTTGCCTTGTTCTGTTGGAATTGTCCATCAGCATGGATGTCTTGGCTTGTGTCTAGATATTGTGCTCACAGATGGAGCTTTTGGGAGTGGAGTGGATCGTGGGTGTGTGGTGATGGATTAGGGGGTGTGATGGTGGATTAAGGTATGTGATGGTAGAAGAGGGTGTTTGATACTGAAATTAAGCATGTGTGATAACTAAATTCATTTAGTTTACTTCTGGGTGGGAAAAATGGAAACCCCACCCTGGCCGTGGGTGCCACCAATCAACAGACTTGTAGCTTGGATGGACTCTAAAGGGACAGAGTGAAGTCGGGCTTGCTGCTCCTGCCTGCTTTGCCGTGGACTGTTTCTCCTCTGTGATGACCCTCTGCTGTGCCACCCTGCCTTGGAACCAGCCAACTATGGACTGAAACCTCTAAAAACCGGGAGTTAAGTAAACCTTTCCTCCTTTAACTTGTATGTGTTGGGTATTTTGTCCTGGCAATGAGAAAGTAAATAAGACAATATACGTGACAGGGATCTCACAACGCTGCTTGAGGAGTAACACTCGGGACACTTCAATGAGGTGAAGTGTCTTGGATGTTATTCTTTGGAAGCCTTTGGAGGCTTTCACTCCAACCTTCATTCTTTGGAAAGAAAGACACTGCAGGTAGGATGCATGAGCCACAGGCCAACTCCTACCCGACTGTGTTCAGGTCCACCCGTCTGTAAAAGTCAGAAGAGGTGGGGGCCGTCGCGAGCCACAGTTATTCTATCATTCGAGGGACAGGTGGGGTTACTGCTAAATTTTAAATTCTCAGAGGCAGGGAGGTGACTAGTGTGACAGTAGGCGTAGGCTGTTGCACTGGGCAGGAAATAAGCACGTTGTCACCTTGGAAAATGTCTTCTAAGTAAGGCAGTAATGTTCCTTATAAAGCTATTCAGTGACTTACGTGTCCCCTTCCCCCAAGAATTGCTCAGGAGCTCGGTAAAGTTTTCATTATAATTTCCACAATGCGGTGTGGTTTTGAATCGTTTAGGATTTTTATAGCCGGTATCAGGTCTGCCAAGTTGCCCCCGACCACCGTGGCCTGGCAGAGGCGCTCTTGAGTGGCCTGCTGTGTCTTTCTGGTCTCTAACGTCTGTGAGTCTTTGAAACACAGCCCAGAGCTTAATTATGGCAGCGGTCTTTGTTACTCTGAGCCCCTAGCAGCACATTTCATGGCAACAATGTAAAAAGACAGCCATTGAGGGTTCCCTGTGGTTTACACAAAAATTGCAAAAATTGGAACACACCAGGATTTTGGGGAGGAGCTTTCCAGCCTCAGGCAGTAGAAGATTGTTGAGGTGGGAGGTGGTGGCTTAGTGGGAAAAGGCTTGCCAACAGGTGCTTACCAAACTAATTCGGTGATTTGTTCACAGTCTGCTATCAGTCGGTTATGGAAACCAGGGATGGTGGCGTTGCCTGGAACCTCTGGCAGGCTGAGGCAGGAGGATCACAAGTTTGAGCCCAGACTGGGCAACTTGGTGTCTAAGTAAGAGTCTGTATCAGAATTTTAAAAAATGTAAAAAGGAAGTTGGAGATGTAGCTCACTGTGGAGGCCCTGGGTTTTTTCCCTGATACTTAAAACATCAGTTGTGGACCTGTTTCCCATAGAAATAACAACCCTGCCAACTTTGAACCTCTGCATCTATCAGATGGTTTAGATAGGATTCCCCTTCCTCCACCATAGCTGGTGCTGGCTCCAACCTCTCTCTGGAATTGTATCTGAGCCTGGAAAATCAAGTCAAATACAAGGGTTTCTTCTTAACTTTTTATTCTAAAGTTGACATTTACAGAACGGTGGCAAAGATAGACCAAACTTCTCCCTGCTCCCTTCCTTGGTTGCTTCCTCCAACGTGAATATCTCACGAAACCTTAGCATACCTTTCCAAAATAAGGAATATACATTGCGTCAGTACCAAGTTTAATACCGATGAGACCACGCACGTTGCTTGGATCTCAGCAGTCACTCTAACATCCTATTCACAGTCAGATTCCGGAGCACATGACATGCCCTAGGCGGACAATTCATTGGTCTTCTCTTACCTTCCATGACCTTGATACTTTGGAAGAGTTCTGCTCAGTTACCTTGTCAACGGCATGTCACTTAGCTTGCTGATGTTTCGATGGGTTAGAACTCTGGATTTGGGGAATGTACCTTCTCAGGGTGTCATATCAAGGGACTCATGGTGCTGAGATGCCTCATAGGAAAATGCTTTACTGATTAGAGTGGGGTGTGCTAAGTCGGGGACACACAACCTCATCACATGTATGTGAAGGGAGCCCCAGTCAGAAAGGAACTTCATGCCCACTATTAGTTTTGTTGGCGTGCAGGTTAAATAGCAGGTATGTACATGAAGCCAAGATTTGAGGCTTGGACTCAGGTTGGACCTGGAGTTTTAATTTTTGTGCTCTGTGCTTCCTGATGGTTAAGTTGTCTACAGTTCTACACAGAGCTCTGGAGCAGCACGGCTGCTTGTCTGCATCTGCCAGTCTCCCCCAGGCCCTAACTCTAAGGTTGAAGGATGACCACCCCTTGATGGGCCTCCCGTGCCACAGTGTGGCTGCAGAAAGAAATCCTCATCTGGTCACTGTCTTTGGAGCTGTTTGCTTTCATTCAGAGCCACATTTATCTCTTTTTTCCTCCTTAATTTTGCTTGAGATTCTCTTAACAAAAACCTGGAGGACAAGGAAGTGCAAGAAGTGCGATGGTGTAGGGACGCCCACCGCATCTCCCAGTCTCCAACCCACTTGCTTTTTTCCCCATTAAAAAAAAATCAATGCATATTTACAATACATCATAGCTGTATTTGTTTTGGGGGGTCAGTACATGGATGTGGCCACCTTGGCCAGTTTTGATCTCTTTACTCCCTGTATCCACACTCTTGTCTTCCCCCAACCCCTGTCTCATCTCTAGAAACACCTGCCTTTTTGTTTCCTATCATCTTGCCTTTACTCAACCTTTTTATTTGTTTATGTTTTAGATTTCTCATATAAGAGAAACCATGCAATATTTTACTTTCTGTGTCTGACTTATTTGAGTTATTGTTCAGGTCTCAAGTTCCACCCATTCTGCCGCCAAGGACATTTTATCATTCTTTGTGGCTGAGTAGTACTGCAGTGTGTACACAGACACTGCATTTGCTCTACCTGTCTCTGTGTTGACGGGCATCGAGGCTGTTCTCAGAGCTTAGCTCCTGTTCATGGATAGGTGGAATTAATATTGTAAAAATGGCATATCACTGAAAGTGATCTCTAGATTTAAGCAATCCCTATTTAAATACCAGCAACACTTTCCACTTTACTAGAAAAAAAAAAAAACAATATGTATTGAACCTGAAGTGACCCAGAATAGCCAAAATAATCCTGAGCAAGAAGAGAAAAGCAGGAGGTGTCGCAGTTCTGGATTTCAAGTTATACTAGAAAGCCATAGTAACAAAAACAGCACGGTACTGGCACAAGAATAGAGGTGCAGACCAGTGGAGTAGGACAGAGGACACAGAAACAATGCCATGTACCTTTAGTCATCTGACTTTTGACAAAGAAGCCTAAAACTGATTATCCACATGCAGAAGAAGGAAACTAGTCCCAGCCAGTTGTGAGGCTGAGCCAGGAATACAGCTGGAGCCCATCAATTTGAAACCAGCCTGGATAACGCAGCAGGACTCATCTCAAAACAAACAAGCAGTCAACCAAGGCAAAACACAAAGCAAAGCAAAACGAACAAACATGAACGCACAAAACCAAACACGGGAAGGGAACAAGAAGTCACCAAGAAGCAAGCCCTCCCTGCGAATCGGTGCCATGCTCCGGCTGTCAGGGACAGCCAGACCCCAGCCTTTTCCCATGAGTCAGCAACATTCACGGGCTGCAGGGGACGAGAACAAGAAGTCACCAAGAATCAAGCACTCCCTGTGAATCAGCACCATGTGTGGGCCACAGGGGGGACAGCCAGACCCCATCCCCTTCTGGTGTGGCGGGTGGCAAACAAGAAGAGTCAATCCCCACCCCCATCCTGTACATGACCAGCTGATCCAGAGAAACACAGGCTGCGATGATAGCTATTGAGGTGAAATGCAGTTTGGTGCCTGTGGTATTTGGTGTCTCACTGACTTTGCAGGTCTAGGGCTGGTGGTCTGATCATCTGTTCAGAGGGTAACGGTAATTGGGAATTTCCTGCAGAAGGTGGTAGTCTATTAGTTTGTTTTGAAGTCCTGTATCATTTTCATTGTTTTGTTCGGTTGGGTTTCATTCTGTTTTGTTTTATTGGATTTTGTTATGTCTGATGGCATGGGCAGCTATTTCAAAGATAGCAAGATATATTATGGTAGCCATTTTGGAATTACTGTTGTCTTGTTTTGAAGTCCTTTATTGCAAATTCATTGTTTTGTTTTTTATTGGTTCTATTCTGTTCTGTTTTGTTTGATTTTTACTATGTCTGAAGGTATCTGCAGCTATTTTGAAGACAACAAGAGGCATTATGGTAACCACTGTTGATTTCCTATTGCTTTGAAGTCCTGTGTCACACTGATTTGTTTTGATTGGATTTATTCTGTTTTATTTTGCTTGGCTTTATTCTCTCTTAAAAAAAAACATAAAACAGAGTTAGTGTGTGAAAAGGCTCGAGGCCCTGCCAAGGGCATCTGGCAGTGGTAGTTCGGAGCCGGTGGTGGGCCCTGCAGACCCTGGCGCTTGGCCTACAGAGCTGCCTCAGCTTTCACCAGGCTCGGAGGCTCTGGACCCCCTCAGGTTCGGAAGGGTCCTGCGGGTAAGCAGGTGGTCTGAATGTAGTCAAAGCTGCTACCCAGTGATTACTCAAGCCACAGATCCAAGTGAATCAGTCTGGGTTTTTCACTTGGTAGTTGTTACTGCAGGAATAGAACATTCCTGGGGTCTGTTTCTAATTTAATGCCAATATGCAAATTGCACCTCACCTGCTCCACCTGAGGTGTTATTTATGCCCACATAGCATCGCCTAGACGAGGGCCCATTGAGCTTGTTTCCTCTTTGGGAAATTAAGGATAATAATAGCAATCAGCTGTATACAAAGAGCTCATGCGGCTGGGGCAGAAGAGGTTCAGCGATGGTAAGAGCTCACAGGAAAACCAGACTAAGGGCACAGCACTGTGGGAATGATAAACCACTAGCAAGAATCATGTCATTGCCGCGAATCTGCCACTGAGGCCCAGGTGGCACGAATCCTCCGCAGGCACTCCCTCACCCAGCAAGCTTACACGGGATGGATCTTAGACGATAACCATAGCTCAGACCGCCCAGCAGACGTTGGTTCCGAGATTGGGCGTAGACTCACAGTAAGATTGAGTGGGATGCTCACAAATTTTCCAGGTGCTCTCTACCTTCTATGTGCAAGGCCATCCCCACCTCAGCATCCGAGGACAGCAGAGGGGCACGGCTGTCACCAGTGGGCACGGGTTACCCTGGAGTTCACTCTCGGCGGTGTATTTTTCACAGGTTTGCCCTTTCCGGCAGGTGACATGGTTGGCGCCTGCTGGAAACCCTGCACGTAGGTTTTTCACATCGGCTTCTTTCACTGAGTGATATGTGCTTTTGTCTCCTCCATTTCTTTTAATGGCTTGGGGGTTCATTTTCTCTTAGCACGGAAACCGTTCATTCCATCGTCGGGAGGCAGCCGGGCGTGTTCATCCGTTCCCCTGCAGGACACTTGGTTGTTTGCAGATTGGGGCAACTATGAGTCAAGTTGCAGTAAGCACACTTGTGCAAGTGTTGTAGGGACATAAAGTTTCAATTCCTTTGGGGAAGCAAAAGGAAAACAATGGCCAGATGCGCTTAGTTTTGTGAGACAACTTCCACATCGTCTCTGGAGCGGCTGCACCGCTTCGCGCACCCTGCAGGGCACCCACACGGGCGTTCTGGGTCGGGGCCCTTCTACCGGGTCTGTCACGGCGCCTCCTTCTGCCCTAAGCAGTGCTCTAACTTAATCCCTGTGATGGCACAATTGTTTCTTTCCTTTATCAGAGGTACAGTAAAGGGCAGTTTAATGAGACAATGTAACTTGCCCTGTATGTTGCAGATGGCAACACAGCAGCCTTCAGTTCTGTTCTTTCCCCTGGCCAGCCCCTCCTCCCTCAGAAGAGCACCCTGATTTCACATCTGTCTGCGGACTGACTCGGCATCACATGGCTGTGTGGAGCAAAATGCAGGATGCTGCCTCCACCCACAGCCCGGTCCTCCCCACAGGACTACTCAGCCTCACCAAGTCAGGATGGGCCGTGGAAAACTCCAGGCCTTGGCTGGACACCCGGAGTCCTACTACCAGACAACTTCCGAGTCTGCTGTGTTGTGCTTACCTTATACCACATTTAATCCCAGCTCGGATTACACTGGAGCACCCCTGGTAGGTTCCTCACATAAAATTTAGCTTCTGCTCATGGTCAGTTGAGCCACGCCCCCTCCAGGGGTAGGACCCTGGCTGTGGGCAGCCCGTAGCTACAGGGCCTCCAGGCCACCAAGGCGCTCTCCTTGGTAGCCTGTGTCTCAGGAGGCTCCTGGTGTTCCCAGTCTTCCCTTTGTTACGGAGAATTCTTAGAGCTTTCGCTCCAACTCCTTTCAACTTGTGCAACACGTGGCAGAAGAAAGTAAATTGTGTATTTTTTTCCTCCTAATTTCTGGGATTGTAATTCCAAGAATTATGAAGAATTATGACTTTTTTTTTTTTTTTTTGAGACAGAGTTTTGCTATGTAGTTCAGGCTGGGCTTGAACTCAGTTTTGTAGCCCAGGCTGGCCTCAAACTCACAGCAATCCTCCTGCCTCAGCCTTCTGAGTGCTGGGATTATAGGCATGTGCCACCATGCCTCAATTAAAGTTGTTTCTTAAATAAGAAACCATTACTTGTTTTTAACTTGAACAAGAGGGGGAAAAAAAGTACAAACACCAAAGCAGTGATTAGATTCTCCAGGTTCATTACAGCATAATTTGTTAATGTTGGTGGGTGGAGACGTCAGGATCCTGAAAAATAAGATAAGAGAGAGGTCTGTATTTGTTTGTTTAGCAGTACTAAGGATTGAACCCAGGGCATTCACACTGTTTTAGTTTTATTTTGAGATAAATTCTCCCTAAATTGCCCAGGCTAGGTTGGGACTTGTGATTCTTCTGCCTCAGCCTCCTGAGTGCTGGGATTATAGGCGTGCACCATAAAGTCTGGCAAATATTTAAATTCTTAACAAGGAGGGCAGTTTGGAGAGTGTGGGGGCCAGAGCGTGAGGGCTCTACGGGGTCCCAGCGTTTTGTGGGGTGCCCTTAGGGAGCCAGGGATCCTGTGTGTAGGTTACTCGCTCGGGGAGGAAAAACTGGGCAGGGCCCGAGGGCCCGGGGTGGACCCTGCCTCCAGGAGACCCCCGGTGCGCACGGAGCAGAGTTGTGGGGTGGATGCTGCGGGCTCCGCTGGGGCAGAGGAGGACGACTCCGGCTGGCGGCAGTGCCAGCCCCGGGCTGTGAGACTCTCCTCTCGGCCCTGCCCGCGCCTCGCCCCCACCCCACCCTGCGCTGCGCCGGCGGACCCCACTTCCCCCCAAAAGTAGTGCCTGGGACTGTGGGGGATCCTCTGGGCACGTCAGTTGACGCATTCGTGGCATCTTACTCCCGCTGCTTGATACCTTGACGACCGCCGTCGTCTCCCTGTGCTTGTCCCCCGTGGATGCCGCGGGCGTGGGGGCGGGGCCCGGCGTGGGGCGCAAGCGCGCATGCATTGCTCCTTCTGTCGAGGACCCGTGTTCCGTGGCCGTGCGAAGCGTGCGGCTGTGTGAGCGCCGTGTGACCAGCTTGTGCAAGACGTGTGCAAGAGCGTCATGGTTGTGCAGGGCGGCAGGGGGCAGAGTCGGCACCGGGAGGCCGCAGGGGTGGGGGCTCCCCCAGTCAGGTTTGCCGCCTGCATCGCCGCGGGCCCGAAGCGCAGCCCCTTCCTGGGGGGATCAGAACCCGGAACACACTTGGGCGACTGTTTGGGGGACAGCAGGGCTTGCTGACCACTTGGGGGTTTTTGTACCGGGAATGGAACTCAGGACCTTGCACTTGCCAGGCAGGCGCTGTGTGACCATTTTTTTGTTTATTTGTTTGTTTAATTTTCTGGATTTGTTCGTCTTAAATTTTCAAGTATTCCATCACGCACAGAGAGTTGGCGCATGCGCACAGCGCATCTTCACTCCGCGTCCCTTTCCGCTCCCCTGCCCGTCCCCGCCTCCATCTCTGGGTCCCTTCCCTTTTGCAAAAGATCTATCTCCCTATTGGCTATTATCTGTCCTTTACTTCGCTCTTCCATTTATTTGTACTCCATACTTTCTCATAAACACCTTTGGAAACCTATGAGCTACTGAAGCGCGTGTGTCTGATTTTTTTCACTTAACGCTGTGGTCCCAAGGTGCATGCATTTTCCTACAGACAACTCGTCTCTCCTTCTCTGTGGGAGAATGGTGCTCCATGGCGTGTAAATACCACCTTTTCTCTGTCCATTCGTCTGCCGGGGGTCACACGGGCCGCTTGTCAGATTTAGCTGCTGTGAGCTGTGCGGCTGTCAACACGGGTGTGCGCGCTCCGCTGTGATCTGACGTCTTTCACGCTTTCAACGAGACACCTGGCAGGGAAATAGCTGGGGCAAGTGGAATTGCTGGTTTTAGCTTTCTGAGTCATCTCCATGCTGATTTTCTCAGCGGCTGTGCTAGTTTACACCCCCTTCACACTGATGAGAGGCTCCCGACCCCCCGCAACCTCAAGGCGGGGACCAGGTCAGCGGTGTGAGCGAGGCAGGCCCTAAGCGGCCGCCGCGTTTCCGGGGGTGGAAATGCCTGGCGTCCGAGGAGACAGCGGTCTGCACTGCGGGCGTGCTTGTCGGCTGAGCGTGGGCTCTCGGGTCTGTATTTCAGTGTCCGCGTGTCAGCGTGGGAAGAGCTAAATTATCTTACTATTAACCGGCACATAACATTCAGATATATTTATGGGCATAATGCGATGTTTTGATATACGAGTGTATCGTACATTGGTTAAACCAAACTGCTCAGAGAGCAGATTTTAGAGGCGTAAGCTTGAACCACAACGAAGTGGGGAAGGGAGGAGGAAAAGCAGTCCCATGGCCTGGGGCCTCCCTCAGGTCTGGGTGAGAACCAGCTCTGGATGTCATTAAAAGGCACCCACCGAACCTGCACCCTCAGGACCACAGGGCACACGCTGCAATCTCCCGCGTGGCCATCAGAGGGCGCACTGCATCTATAAAGAAATCCTTCCGTGGAAACCCGGGAACTTGCCGACAGGCTCCGGAATACATTTCAGAAGGCAGCGGGAACGGGGCCAGAAAGAGGAAGCGGTAGGGGTGTGTGTGTGTGTGTGTGTGTGTGTGTGTGTGTGTGCGCGTGGCAGGAGGCCGGCAGGCTGTGGGTAGCGAAGCCCCGCGGAAAGGCGTGAGTACCTGTCGGATGACTATGATTTGGGCATGGCGCATCTTCCGGATTGTTGTAAACTCAGAATTTTTAGCATGCATTTCGGGGAGAAATTCGAGGCTGGTCATTCCTGTGTCAGTGAATGGTGCACTTTTTCCCATCCAACACCCACCACCAGA
The DNA here is from genome assembly GCA_004363535.1 of Dasyprocta punctata. NCBI lineage: Eukaryota > Metazoa > Chordata > Mammalia > Rodentia > Dasyproctidae > Dasyprocta > Dasyprocta punctata. Next base: position 12,528 of record RJWM01010500.1, on the reverse strand, counting down.
GGGGCAGGAGCCACAGTCACGCAGGGCGTTCCCGGGTCAGGCCCAGGGAGCCAGTGGGGAGGCCGCAGAGTTGGGGGGGCCCGGCCACCTCGGCACCCCAGCGGGGCGCAGACACGACTGAGCCAGAAAAGCAAGCACGGAGAAAGGGGGCCACAAATGGAACTGGGTAAACCCCGGATAGCTCTTGATTGCTTTCACAGAGACTAAAATACTCCTAGGAAGCGGAACATTCCGGCGATAGGGGGAGTCAGAACTCAAAGGAGAGCGCTGCTTTTCGGTGCTCTGTTGATAATCCTTCAATTTTTACAACATTTTCTAGATCTGCCACCGCATGAGCTACATAACTGACAAATCTTCGGTTCCTATTCTATTTAAGTGGCTTCCCCATCATTCCGCACAGTTAAAAATACATTACATAAATCACTGAGCTGCCTGGTGAAATCCGCGACGACTCTGTTGTCTGCCGTTTATTTCTAAAACATTTTGGCACTTTGCGCGGAAGTTGTCTTCGCCCCAGTTATGCCGAGGACTTCTTTTTTTTCAATTTCACTTTGTTATTAAGAACAGGATCATGGCGACCCACAGAGAGACACCGTGGTGTCCCGGAGGTGCCCTGGGGCAGAGGTACTGCAGGATCCTGAAGAGAGACACCCAGGGGCTCCTCCCTGCAGGGGGTCTTTGTGTTTGAGACCTGGTTGGAGCCTAGCCCAGTCCCTGGGTGTTAACCCAACTCGGCAGGCATGGTGATGCCTCCCTATAATCCCAGCACTTGGGAGGCTGAGGCAGGAGGATTGTCATGAGTCCGAGGCCAGCCTGGACTACATAGAGAAATCCTGTCTCAAAAACAAACAAAAAATCCGTGTCCCAGTGACACACTTTTCACATTGTTGAGGTGAAATATTCGACACCCAAAGGTCAAGGAGGAGAGGTTTACTTTGGCTCACAGTTTGTGGAAGTTTCAGTCCACAGTCGGCTGGCATCAAGGCAGGGTGGCATCGCAGAGCAGACAGGAGGCAGCGGAAGACCAGCAGCAGCAACAGTGGCAGCGGTAGCAAGGACTGCCAGAGACCTCTTTCTGACCCTGATGTTCTACGTGGCTCCCCGCTTAGGGTGAGTGGCAGTCGTATCCTTAATCCCAGCACCACACACCCTAGCTCTAACCACCTCCGAAAAGCCCCACCGGTGACTGCTCGGGGCTCTGGGGGACACCTGGATAACACTCCACTGACTGGCACCAGTGCCCTGAATGTGCGAGAGGCCCTTGTCTTTGAATTCTCAAGGTCCCCAGATCGTTCAAGTTTTATAAAGTGAACTTCAGCTGAACACTGATCCATGCAGACATTTAAAAGTTAAGCGATCTGCATTTGAAAGTGGCAGGGTTCGTGGAACTTTTTGTCCTCCCTGCTGACTACAGGAGTGCTTCAGTTTGTTTTTCAGTCCAGAGAGGTAACTAAAAACACAACAACTCAGTCTCCTATCCTATGCTGTTGCTACTTTGGGCGATTTACATAATGCAGGGCTCTGAGCCTCAGTCCCCTAATGGTAGCCATGAACAACAGTGCTCCTGATGATGATAACTGGTATGGTCAGTTAAATTCCAATCCACAGTGTCACTGAGATACTGTTTTGATTTCACTGTGGCTAAAATTTCAGTTTAACTTTGCATAAATTCTGTGCATATAGGATTATCCATGGGGAAACTTGGGGATGACCTCCAGCGGGGTGACCACTGCTGTCCTCTGCTCAGCCGTCCCACTAGAGCTCAGGTGGAGTTGCTGGCACCCACCCAGCTGTGTGTTCCTGCTTTCCTGTTTTCCCATCTACTTGGTGGTGCTAACCCTCTTTTCTGAGCCTGCACTCGGAATTGCCTCAACTTCCCCTCCCTCACTGTCCCCCATGTCCAAGCTGATCACTGACCTCCCAGGCCACGTTGAATGGTGTCCTGTCTCCTGGGTGGGCCCGCTGGTCCATGCAGCTCCTTGCTAGATTGGCTGGTGGCTCCTGAGTTTCCCCATGAGCTTCCCCCAGATACCAGCCCTGGGGGTCCCCTGCACTCACAGCCTCAGGGTTACCGGGGGGCCCAGGACAGAATGAGCAGTGTGGATTTTATTGGGAATCTCGGCCACCTTCTTCTCTCACCTCACTCAAATCGTAGCTACCTTTCATTCAGTTGGAGGAGCCCGTCACTGACGGAGGCTCTGCTTCCTGTTTTTATTTGATCTTTCCTGCCGTGCTGCTCCCTTGTGACTCCCCACTTCCTGTGGGATGGGATGGACTTCACCGGTGGCTGGCGAGCTCACTCAGGTTTAGGTTTCCTGAAGATGGCAACCATGTGCGTCCCGTTCATTGCCCAGCAAACACCTGGCACGTGATAGGTGTTGCGTGGATGTAAGTGCTACCTCTTGGCGGCTGCCTGGTCAGCGCCCTTTCTCCTTCTGCAGGGCCTGTTCTGACGTGTAGGCGAGCCAGGGATACAGCTCTTATCAACAGGACACAGACATTCGATGTGACATATTCACACAGAGGCCATTTGCAAGGAATTTGAATGCTGAACAAGACAGATGGTGAGCTTCGAAGTCAGGGCAGCAGGACCCAGGCATAGGCAGCTCCTGCTCAAGAGGTCTTGTCGCTGAGCCTTCCAGACACACCTGGGCTGCCCCCGAGTGAGACCAGGTATACGGAACCCCATCATAAGGTCCTGTGGCACTTGTAGTCCAAAATCCCTTTCTGCCTTTTTATTCATGTCACCCAGTGTCACACTCGATTGCTAGCAAATGAGAGACCGGAGTGAAGACATAGTTGGGGATTTAGTTCACTCATGGTATAGTTCTGCTCTTTCTAATTCATGTTAGTTCTCACAGTTCTGCTCTAATCTGGTCTCTAAAACTAAGTAACTCTCCTAAGTAGTTCACCTCTCTTCTCCATGGAGAGGTGTCCTCTCCCCTCTGCTACCCAAGATTCTCAAAAGCTTGTGCCCCAGCCCATAGGGAATCTCCTTCCCGCAGATGATCTCTTGTTCCTCCAAGCCTCAGGCCACTGCTGGACCGCGCCGCTCGCTGACCGAGGATCAGGTCTGGGTTGCTGTCCCCAGACCTTCATTTTCCTGCACGGGCTGCATCTTCCCACTTAGTCGCGAGCCACTTGGAAACATCCTACATCTTGTATTTGGGTTTTTTTTTTAATGTTGTTTTCTTAATTGCTCAATGCTTCAGTGTTATTCCTAAATGCTTACTCTTTCCGTGTCCCTCCTGCACTCATACATGTTCATCGAAGCACAGGATGAAATACATACCTGTTCTGTGTCTGGAGACGGGAGGCCCGGGGAAGCGCACCTCCAAAGCTCCCTTCCCTCGCGCTTTCCCACAGCGCACAGGCCCGCAGCCTCCCTTTGCAGCATGTCTGCATGTAATTGCTCCTGTCAGAGTGATTAATGGGTGGCGTTTTGTGACAGGAGCCTCGATGGTGACCTAGTGGTCAGCAGAGGCCGCCTTGTCTCAGATATTTCTATCCTCACAAGGGATTTAAAATACAAACAGTTATGGATTTGGAAGGGAACTAAGGTTGCATTTCAGGATGACCTGCATGTGGACCCTTGGAGCCTGCCCCTAGCTGACTGCCTCCAGGCGGAGTCACTTGTCCAGGAGAGGCCGTGGCTGCTCAGGCTGAAGTCAGGTCAGTGCCCTGGGCCAGACTGTTTTCCCGCTCATGGCTGTCCACTTCTGCTGGGTCCTGCTGTGCCCTTGCTGACCTCCCGGCCTTGATGGGTGAGTCTGGCCTGGGGGCAGAGGCCAGAGCAGTAAGGGCTCCCCTGTGTGCTCCACTGACGGGCGTCCAGGCCCAGGGGTTAAAGGGATGGCTGCCCCATAGCAACACTGGGCATGACACTGCTGTGAGTGTTCCTGTTTCTCTTCATCTGAGACTTCAGAGTTGAGGCTGCCAGTGCCTCGTCCCCTGGGTGGGAAGCAGAGGGGGCCAGAGCCAAAAGAGGGAAGGAAATTCGTCTATCAGAGACAAAGAGGGCCGCTTTGACTTGTGCCATTAAGACCCCAAACCAGAACTGCCTCTGGGCTCCTGGTCTTCCAGCCAGTGTCCCTGGTCCTTGGGAACTGCAGGGGAGTAGCAGTGTCCAAGCAATGATCAACCAAGATGAGTGCACAAGTGTGTGTGGGTCATGTGAGGACAAGGAAATGTGGCATTGAAACCAGTGGTCTCCCCACTCAACCCTCACACCAGCTGCAGAAGTGGGCACAGCCGTCAGTCCGATTTTGTAGACAGAAATAGGCACAAAGGGGTTCAATAGCTCTAGAGCTTACTTCCTGACAGCAGGTCAGTTCTAATGCTCCCAGGATCCGACTGCCTCCCACAAGCCCTACCTATGAGTGCATGAGCCCTTGGGGTCCATTTTAGATTTAAACTGTGACATTCAGTCCCTGTCCCCCAAAGACTCATGCCCATCTCTTTATACAAAATGCATTCAGTCTGTCTCTAAGAATCACCAAAGTTTTAACAGTTCCAGCATTGCCGAAAAGTCCAAGTTCAAAGTCTGCTTTGAGACTCAAGGCAAACTTTTAGCTGTGAGTGCCCATAAAAATCAAAAAGAAAGTTAAGCACTGCCAACACAGAAGGGTATAGGGCAAACATTCTCATCAAAAAGGGAGGAATGGGGGAGAGAAACCAATGGGACCAAAGCAAGCTTGCAGCATTCTTCAGCAGGAGTTTCCAAGCCTTTCCAGAACTCTTCCTGAGAGCCATTTCTAAAGGCTTCTGAACCACATGGTCAGGAGAAGTTAAATAGCTGGTCTAAAGCTACTTAGCTCCTATTCTTAATCACGGTCCTCCTATCCCTATGTTTATTAATTAGCTGTTTCCTAGTGATTTTATAGATTGTGCAGGTATTTTAGGAACCAGTTAAGCAATGTGTTAGGTGAAAACTTTCCTTTTAATCGTTCAACGAACACTATTGCATGCTTATTAACATGTGGTCCAGTTCTACAGGCTGAGAGAAATGCCCTCCTAAGTACATGTTTACTGTGTAGTTCAGGAGAGAAGGACCTTATCCTATGCCTTTCTTCGTTGCTCTCCCTGGGAATGGGTACATCTGCAGCACAGGCAGGTAAGGAGGGCGGGGGCCAGCGCTGTGACTCTGATCGCCCCCAGGTTGACCAAATTTGTCCATCCCCCACGGGTGGTGTGGCTTCGACAGTCATCCAGTCTCCCTGAATCTCATTTGTCCCGCCTGTAAAGTGGGAATAGTTACATTTCTTAACTCCTGTGGATTCCTGAAGTGCATTGTTTAGAATAGTGCCACATATGTCAACAATCAGCAGGCTGCACCATGGTTGCCCTTTTCTTTTCTTTGGCACAGGAGACTAAAACCAGGGCCTCTGCACTGCACTACGTCTCCATTTTTACTTTTGGGACAGGGTCTTGTTAAATCCCCCAGATGCCCAGGCTAGGTTTGAACTTGCCATCCTCCTGTTTTAGGCTCCTAGAGAGTTGGGATTATAGGACAGTCATGCGCCACCACACCCTGCTGTCTGTTTACATCTCTGCAGGCTCTGCAGCTGGCTGCAGAGGTGGGGAAAGGCGCCTGGTCCGGGGACCCCTGCCGACACCTGCTCCTCCCCACACCTCTTCCATAGGGTGCATGGCCGCCCCACCCTTCGGGTACTGCAGAAACGCACGTTCTCTAGGGAGGGCACCTCATGGTCACCGAGGTTTCCAGGATGTACCCTGTGTCAAGTGCAGGGCGTGGGGCAGTGTGATGGCAGCCCTCCTGGGAATTAGGACTGGACAGGGGCACATATAAGAAATGTTGAGGCCCCAAAGCCACAGAGACGCATCCAGAGGGACTTGGCCTTCTCAGGGCAGGCCTGATTTGGGTTTAAAAAACAGAATGCAGACTTCCCAAACTGAGATGGAGGATGTGCAGGAGGTGGAACAGCCTCCCTAGGGCAGTCGCAGGTGAGGCCTGTGTCCTCTGCCATCCTCCTCCCCCCACAGTGCTGCCTCACACCTGTCCCCTGGTGCCCAGTGCTGGCTCTATGGGGCCACTATTAGCATGTGGGGACACCGTGGGACTTCAGGGCACCCCTTGAGGTCACTGGGAGGGGGTGCAGTTCAGCTGTCAGCTGTGGCGCTCCCCCCACTTCCCTTTGGTCCCCTCACCCCTCAGTGGGTGAAGATAACGCCATGGTGTCCGTGTCCTTCCTGCCTGTCCTGCAGTCCCTCTCCCCTCCCACTCCAGCCCGGGTGCAGCCAGATGGTCAGCGTGGTACCCTCGCCCATCTGGCCATGTTGGATGCTGCTGCTACCTTTCTGAGAAAAAGAGGGGCACCCTGCTGTGATGAAGCTGGATCTGGGCCCCCTGTGAAACCCCAAGCCCCACAACCAGCCTTCCAGAAGGTCCCTGGGGTCAGCCCTGCCTGGCACTGACCACGGGCCTAAGCTGCTCGGAAGCAGTGCTCCCAGGGTGCTTCACACCTGCCTGCCAGCTTGGACCACTGGTGGGACCTGCATGAGTGTCCCCTGTGCCACCCGATGGGGCAGTGACACGTGTGACCCCGGTGGTTCAGAGCTGTCCAGCAGTGAGACATCTGAGCTCCGGCCCCATGGTGACCGTGGGAATCTAGGGGGCTCTCTCCTGTGTACTGAACCCCTGTTCTGCAGGCTCTATTCAAATAAAGACTCACTTTAGGGTCCTGTGAACCTGGGGGTGATTTATTTCTCCTGTCGTGTGGGCTCCAAGATCCTGTAAGCGTTTGCAGCTCTTATCCTGAGCAGTGTGCACAGAATAGCAGTGAGCAGCGGCACAGACCAGCACCACCCGTGAGTCGCCCCAGTGTCGGGCGCCAGCCGGCACCGGAGAGTGGCGGCCACAGCGGCAGTGACCAGCAGCTGCCTGTGTCCACCGCTGGCATCGGCGTTCTCAGGTGTCATCAGGTCTCGGGGAGCCACATTTTCCCAATTTGCCATTTCCAGCTGAACCAAGCAAAAGAACCAGAGGCTGCTTGGCAGCAGAGCAGCTCGTGTCCACTTGGAGCTGAGAGTCTGAGAGGTGCCGGATGTCCCCGGGTCAGCAGCTCAGCAGGCGGTGGCCGAGGGTTGGGACAGGAGCCTCTGCCTCTGGGGGATCATGGGTGGGGGTCACAAGGAAGTCTCCACCTGTCACACACACGTCTGATGGTGCGACAAAAGCCAGCCTCCTCCTGGGGACAGAAACGGTTGCTTCTAATCCTTGAAAAGAACACAGCAACTTTTCAGCACTTTTTAATCCCACAAAGTGGTCTTGATTCAGAAATGTCACCAAGCACTGTCAGGTGGCTGGGGCTGGAGCATCACCGTGAGTTTGAGGCCAGGCTGGACTGCACTGTGAGACCCTGTCTCAAAATCAGCGAAACAAAAGCAAACAAAAAGGAATGAAAAGAACAAGACAAACTGGATGGTTAACAGGAAGATGACCCAATTTGTTATTTTGATTTCTGTCCCTCCCTGCCCCCAGACAAAATAAAACAGAACCCCTAAAATTACGAAATCATTTTGGAGAAAAATTTTAAACTGCTTCTTGGAATTTTGAAAATTCAGTGAAGAATATTTGTATTACCTTCTCCTATTTGAAGATTTTCCCTTTTTCAAACCTTCATCATTTTGTAAACCACTGATCATGCTTTGGTCAGAGTTTTTATTGTTACAAAATAAAACAAGAAAATCAGAGTAAACTGGTGACCAACCTCATGAGAAAGCTCTGATTAGTTCTTATTTCTGGTCTCATAAGTAAGGTCTTGTGTGTGGGTACTACTTTTCTGGAGTTTCATTACAAAATGTCAATTTGGTTTTCAGAGTTCAAACCTTGTAGGAAATCATTATCAAAATTGGTTGACTCCCCCATCCCTAAACATCAGAGAAATATATTCAGATGTGTCCAGGAAATAGTATCTTTAAAAGATCCATAGACATTCTATAGTCTTCTTTTCTGTCTTTCCATATCATAGAAATGAGCAAAGAAGGTGTGGACTGTTAATGAAGTCAAGCTGGTTGAGTATAAAGAAAATTACATTTATTTGGGGATAATTAGGATGGAGACCCAAGAACTGTTGAGAATGTGCTGCAAGGTTTGCAGAATGGGAGCCGTATTTCCAGTGTAAGTGGCAGGGGCGAGGTAAGGACATGGGGTTTTGGGAATGACGATGGTAGTAGTTAAACTGTCTTGCAAGGAAGGAGTGGGGTGCTGTCTCACCCTCAGTAGCTTTGAGGGAGGGTGGAGGGCAACAGAAAATGTCTCAGGAATCTATGGTTTGACTCAGCCTAAAGGCTGGGTCGTCTGGAGGAGCGGCTACATGGTAGCCAGGTTCAAAGTTTCCTCTGTCACTTATCTGAGACCTCGATTTTAAGTGCTCCAAACCAATGCCATTCCGTGCGGTTTTATTCCTTGAAATGGGAAAAGCCTTCACTAGAGAAGGCCGAATGCATCCCTTGTACTGCTGGGCTGTTAAAGTTCTTATTGCTCCCCGAATCCACAGCCCGGGCAGCGACACCAGCGCCGCGGACAGCAGCAACTCACGCGGTAAATATTGTGTCTGGTGTGAAGAGAAACGTGACACAGTCAAAGAGCTGTGACACAGTCACAGATGGGTAAAAAGCAGTAGGTCAAATGTGGCATTTAATTTAAATCGTCACTTATTTCCCATGTAAGTCAGCAGACTTCAAAGCCTGGTTGTAGGCTGTCTGAAACACACAAATCTAAAGACCAGTGTGGTACATCCCTGCTTGTGCACTTCCCAGATTCCCCACTACCCTTCTACCTGTTCCCAGCCCACCTCATTTTCTGGGAATATTTTAAAGCAAATCCCCGAGAATGTTTCATTTCACCAAAGGGGAACATCTGTCTTAAATGAGGCATGCCGTTCCCAGTAAACCTCACTGACGTGTCAGAAAAATGAATAACAATTTCCTAATGTCGTCTGAGTTTTAGTTGTCTTACATTGGTTCAGAAATATCCTTTTAGGGTTGGTTTGTTTGACTCAGGTTCCAAATAAGATCTGTATATTAGGATGTACATATCAGTGGGTCTTGGTGCATTTCTTTGATCTTCGGAAGGACGTAGTTTTCCTTCTCCTCCTGTGGCTTCTCCTCCATTCTTTTTCTTTCCCTACCGTTGATTTGCAAGGACAGTGGGCTGTTTGCCCTGAAGGTTTGTCACTCTGGGTTTGCCTGACTGACTCCTCTAGGGCCACTTAGCAGTGAACTGATGCTAGATCTAAGAGTTGATTGGATTCTGATCATTAGCAAGCTCTCAGAGCGCTCTTTGCTCTTACTTTAATCAATCTCTCCCAGGAAAGACCACCTGGTGGCAGTGTGAGGCACAACATTGCTTTCTCCTTCTCTCAGAGAGAGTGACCTTGCTCTTCCTCTCCCTGAGACACTGGTGTTTTCCTGGGGTCCCTCAGCCACTGTAGGGCCCGTGGCTTGAACCCCTGGCCAGCTCTGGGTTTGGGTGCAGAGCTGGGGACCCACTGTCCTGGTTTGCCTGGCTTGCCACAGAAATCATCAGTTCACCTTCAGGTTTAATTGGTTCAAAAGATTAGAGAGGGTGATTGGCTAAGTCTGTGGCTTGTAGATTCAGGTAAGTAAGTTGAACAAAATCACTCAAAAAAATCACTCAGCCAGGAGCCTTGTTCTGTTTTCTCTACGACAGATGACCAGTGACTGTGAGACTGACTTTGGTGACCAAAGCAAGATCAGGGAAACAGGCATGGTCTGTTTGTTCACGTGAGAGTCAGGCAGCTCCTGGACTGCTCAGCTACTTCCGTCCGAAATCAGAGACACACACGAGTGGCCAGTGGGGGCCAGGGAGCGACAGTGGCCACCTGGGTGTGGGGTGCGTGTGAAGCCTCTGTGTGCCTGTGGTATTGTGCAACCCTTACACAATTAATGTTGTTGGCACAAAAGCAAGTGAACACAGCCCAGTGAGACTGGGTCTTCAGCGTTGAGATTTCAGGTCATTTTAAAATTTGGATCATCACACTGCGCATAAGAGGCTTGACATTAGAATAACGGAGGAGAGTGGTGTTGGTGCCTTTGCAAAATGAACAGATGAGACATTAATTCACCTCCACGAGACAAGTGCACACTCCAGCTTAAAGCTGGGTACCTGCAGCTTATGTGTTAGTTAAAATTAGGTAAGAACTATTTTACATGGACTATTTTCTTCCTTGTAATTTAAAATTAAACCTTCAGCCAAGCCAAGGAACTTTAATTTGAATGAGTTTCAGCGTCTCCTGGTGCAATCCTGACTTCTCTTGGCGTCTTGCTGCCTGCATGGCCCTTGCGCACCCGCGTTGTCTTTGCTGATGAGGTCAGATCCCTAGAGCAATTTATTTTCTTAACAATTTTGAGTACATTTTTTAGTGCATTTAAACTGCTTTTAGGGAAATTACTGACAAGCATATTTAAATTTGGAGCTAGGTCACTGTAAAGAAGAAAAAGAGGAAGGAGATAAATACCCTCATTGTACATCCAAAAACCATAATTATGGTCATAAATAGTCACATGCTCCTCTAATAGCTTATGGGATGGTGAGCCAATGTAAGTTGAACAAAATCACTCAAAACATTTCCTGAAATTACAAATTGAGAAAAAAATCAATCATATGGTTCTTTCCATCACATTTTGGGTTTGAACTAATTTATTTGATGATACACCAATGATGAGAAGAAAACAGGAATATTTAAGAAATTAATGATATAGTGCCATGAGTCTCCTGCCAACCACTTAAAAAAGAAGCCAAAATATTAATGATATGAAATATGTTTGTATACATTCAGAATTTTAATGAGGTTCTTATGATATGGTATAAGTTAAATGCCAAATTTATCTGCATTTCAATAGATCATACAGGTATTGGGGAGAATTTAGATAACATACATGAAAGCAGAATCAAATGTTCATATTTAGAGCATCTTGGTAAAAAATCCATTTCACAGAGGAACAGACACAGTCCTTAGAGATTATTTGACTTGTGTTTCGTGAAAAACAAAGGTTAAGAAATGTTGTGGTTACTGAGAAAATCATTTTCCAGTGGGTTCCTTTCCCCTACCCGCGTAGAGACTCCGGGTTGGGAATTCTTATTCTACAGTGTGACTTCCAGCTTATCCTAAATATAGACCCTGGATTTGCGCCATCCTAATTAAACTGTGAAGTTCCTGTGGCAGCTTCAATGCTTCAGAAATCAATTTCAAGGTTTCCACAGGCAGTATGCGTCACCTAGAAATGTTTTATCTCCATTTCTGAATTTATCTAGAAATGGTAAATTTCCAGTATTCTAATGGTACATTTATACTATTTTTTTGTGTCCAGTATAATTATAAACTTCCTTCTGTCTTGGAGAGATTGAATTCATTCTTCAGATGTTTCCCCGCCCTGAAGTACGTACCTAACCCTCTTTCCCTGAGAAGTTAAGTCTTTCTATTCTAAATGAAGAAAGTGAGATAAAATGGTTTTGCCTAAGGCTACCTAGAGAAACAAGTATCTGATGCTTTTGTTGTTACACAAAATGCATGTCTTTTCTTGACACACAGCTGTTAGAGATAATGGAATTTTCACTAGGGGAATAGAAGGTGAGAATCAAACACAACAATTTGAGCCCAAGCCAACAGGCAGGATAAGTCTGGAATGCTGGGTACAGAATCCCGGTTTGGGCTCAGGAATGTGCCATCTTTGCAGGTTTCCTTGGAGCTGGCACTGGCCCCTGAGACTGCATTCAGAACCCGGGGCACGTAACCTGGTAGCTCCTGTTCACCGCAGGTCACCAAACCCACCACGTGCCACCTCCTGGGGGAGCACCTGGCTGCCTACTTTGGCCTTGAATCATTGAGAACCAGTTCCCTGGACTGTGGTTTGGAGCATACAATAAGAGAGGCCACAGAAGTTCTCCAAGAAGGTTGCAAACTCTTTTTACAGTGGCCCAAAGTCCTATTGCTGTTGGACGTGCAGCTGTAGAGTAATTTTAAATAGACTCTGATTTGTCCTTTGACTTCTACTTCCAGAAAGTAATTTTACTAGAACTCTTCATGATTGTTGTGAGGTGGTGATAATAGTGGCTGTCCTTTTAAATTGCTTTTGAACTGCAGACACATTTGAAATAGTGTGTTCGCCCCGGGGCTTATGAGGTCAGGGAGCAAAAATCAGGCAAACTGTGAGCTAGAGTTTCTCAACCCTGACCGCACATTATAATATCTCTGTGGAGCTTTGAAATAGACAATTCTTGAATTCCTTCCCCAGGCCAACTAAATCAGTTTCTCTGGGCTGGAGCCAAATGCACAGATAGATTTTAAAAGCACCTGTTGGCAGGTGATTTTTAACTTCCAGCCACGGCTACAGTCAGAGCGCTGATTCCCAAACCTTGATGGTGTCCACAGCTCAGGAGAGAGTGATAGCTCTCCAGTTGTGTCTCAAAAGTCTACAAAAATTATTTTAATAGGTTTTATTTAAGACAAAATGTTTATTAAGATAGTAATCTTGAAAGGCGGA
>RJWM01010499.1:0-63173 GCA_004363535.1 Dasyprocta punctata | reverse complement strand
GTACAAAAAACAACTAAATGCTTGTATTGTTTGGTTGATTTTGCAGGCCTGGGGCCAGCGATCTGAGCATCTATTGGCAGGATGACAGTATGCAATATAGCAAATATGGGGGATTTTCTTCTATCTAGTCTTTGAAATCCAATATGTTCTGTTTTTTGTTGCTGTTGTTGTTCTGATTGTTTTTGCTTTATTCAAAGCTGTTTTGATTGATTTTATTGTTTTGTTTTGGTTTGATTTTGCAATACCCAATGGAATGGACAACTATTGTGAAGATAACAAGATAGTATGGTAGCTACTGTTGTTTTCCTAGTATCCTTCTTTGAAGTTCTGTACCAATTTTGCTGCTTTGTTTTGACTGGATTTGTTCTGTTTTATTTTGCTGGATTTTATTATCTTTGGAATAAAATAAAAATAAAAAATAAAATGAAAGTAAATCATCTCTGTAAAATCAAGACAACTGTTATAAGAGGTTGAAAGGGGGTTTTGAGGTAGGTTAAGTATGTGGAGGAGACTTCTGGGGCATTAGCAAACTTTTTTATTGTAGATGGTAGCTACAGGGTGTTATTCTTATAAGAATTTACTCATTCTCCTATTTGTAGGCTTTTTTCTGCTATTATGAGTAATGTAATATTACTGGAACATTGTTAAGTAAGTTTTATAGCATTTATATCTAGGGGTGAAATTTATGAATTGGACTATTGGTTTTTTCAATATTATCAAGCACTGAGAATTGAGCCAAAGAGCTCATACACATCTGCACACACCCAAACACATACACACGCACACATACAATATTCACACTACTCTCCAAAGTAGTTCAGTTTACAATTTCATTCCTTAACATATAAGTCTCTCTAGAATGGCCAATTCTTGTAAATGTTGTCAGTATTTTAAGTACAAACTGAAATTTCACTTCAGTTTTAATATGTATTTCCCTATTTATTGGTGAGGTTAAGGATGTTGGTCACTTACATTTCTTCAATGGATAAGTCATGTCCTTTGCTGATTTTTTTCCAGTTGTCCTTTTTTTTTTTTTTTTTTTTTTTTTTTTTTTTGTACCAGGAATCAAACTTAGACCTCATGCTTGCCAGGCAGGCACTGTGCCACTGAGCTAAGCCCCCAGCCCCTGTCATTCTTTTTATTGATCTACAGTTCTTTCTAATATTGTATAGTGCCTCCTGTAAGTTTTATTCCTCACAAATACCTTTTGCTTGTATACTGTATGGCTTGTCTCTCAACTTTTATAGTGTCACTTGTTCTATGTAACTTAAAATATTTTAACAGAGTGAAATTTACATTTTTCTTTATAAGTTTTGCTTTATCAGATTTCGGGGAAGATGGCAAAACAGTAAGCAGCAGAGTAAACAGCCTCTCTGAGAGATACAGCCCAGATGCTGGAATACAGAATCACAGGGAAGATAAGAAGGAAGGGAGTGGGTCCCCTGGACCCAGGAAGAATCTAAAGTGAGAACTGAAGCCCACAGAAAGAGTAAAAAAGAAAAAAAGGTGGTAGCTGGTGGCACCTTCACCCGGAGCCAGACCTACTGTGTAAGAGGAGCTGTTGGAACCTGGGGACACATGATCAAGGTGACAGGGGATCTGGTGACCTTGGAGGCCTCTGCAAAGAGAGGCAGCATTTGAGGGGAGTGCCAGTGGACAGTTGCAGACCTGGAAGACTGTACTGGCTGGCAGTAAATGCAGAGGACTCAGTCCTACCATGGGAGAAAGTGACTAGTTGGGAGCCATTTTTGAACCAGGCTGGATAAGCCCAGAATCAGAACTGCTGCTGGCTTCCTCCAGCAGCTCTTAGCTGGGCATGGACCCATGGAAATTGCTTGGACAGAGCCCCTCCCCCACGGGCATCCTGGTGCCATTGTGGAGGCTCCCTGCGGGTAGCCTGCTGGATCTGGAAGCTGTGGCCAGCCCTGCCCATGCGCATACTCCAGGGGTGGTGGTGGAGGATCCCACTGATGACCAGCTCAGGACCTCAGGTGGCAGCAGCCCCACCCCTGCGTGCACTCCACCAGCCATCAGGGAGCCAACACAGGTTGGGAAAAGCAGCAGACAACCCTGCACCAGCGCCCCCAATGGCCACCATCAGATACCCATAGCCAGCACTGTCTAGAAAAACCAAACAGTCTCACTTCAGAGAAATTGTAGCCAACACAGGAAGTGCCTGGTACCCAGTACCCACTTGTCCAGAAGAACCCAGGAATATGTCAAGATGAAGAAGCAAAAAGCAGTCTCTGGCCTCCAATCTAAGCAGAGCAAATCCAGCAGATGCAAACACAGAAGAGATCAGGAGTTGCACACCTGAAGTTTCTGAAGTGATAGCAACTGAAGTAAAGAAACAACTTCATGAGGCTATAAAAGAAATTAGAACAGAAATACTAACTCAGGTAAAAGAAGAAATGAAAAACATAATAAAAGAATTGCTAAACCAGGGGTCAACACAAATGACATTAAAAGTCTATTTACAGAAATAATATCAGAAACCTTTTCAAGCATGGAAAAAGGAAGTGACGGGGTTGGGGGGGGAAAGGAAGTGACATTCAGATAAGTGAAGCATACAGAACTCCAGCTAGCCATAACCCAAATACATCTATACCCATACATATAATAATCAAGATCCCAGAAATTCAACACAGGAACAGAATATTAAAAATTGTTAGAGAAAAGAAACAGATCACCTATAAAAGAAAACCCATCAGAATCACAACAGACTTCTCAACACAAACCATCAAGTCAAGAAGAGCTTGAAGTGAAGTATTTTAAGTCCTGAAAGAAAACAACTTCCAACCCAGATTGATGTACCCTGCAAAACTATCTTTCAAATTTAATGGAGAAACAAGACACTTCCATGACAAAGAACAACTGAAGGAATTCATGACCACTAAGCCAACCCTGCAAAGAATACTGAAGGACATTCTAGAGAGAGATAAAAAAGACCACAGCTTCAGGAACAGTGGCAGAGGGGGATCACCGAGTAGAGCAGACAACTGAATGAAGGAAAAGTAGGCAGCCAATGGCAGAAAAATAGCATGGCAGAAATGAGGCAGTGCATGTTTGGCCATAACCATTAATGTGCATGGCCTCAATTCACCAATAAAAAGAAACACAGGCAGAGCGGATCAGAAGACAGAATCCATCAATATGCTTTACACAAGAAACACATTTAACTCGAAAGGGGATTCATAGGCTGAAAATCGAAGGAGGGAGAATAATGATCTATGTGACAGGAAACCAGAAAGAAGAGGGAGTAAGTAGCTTGATCATTAGCTGCAGAGCAGACAAGAAAGATATGGCATTTTTATCCAATGGAAAGCTACTCAGCTACAAAGAAAACCTCGACCTAAAAAGAAAGATAACCTCGAGCCTCTTATAGGCAAATGAATACAGCTTGAGACCATGCTCATGGATGAAATAATTCAGAGTCACATGGGTGAACATCTTGTTGCCTCCCTAGTATTAAAAACTAAAGAAGTTAGTGGGATCCAAAATACACTTGATTAGTTCAAGTATACTCAGGATAATGTTTTGATCCTGAACTCTATACAAATCCATTCACAAGCTGAATACTACTAAGTAACCTCTGTTGATA
The DNA here is from genome assembly GCA_004363535.1 of Dasyprocta punctata. Taxonomy (NCBI): domain Eukaryota; kingdom Metazoa; phylum Chordata; class Mammalia; order Rodentia; family Dasyproctidae; genus Dasyprocta; species Dasyprocta punctata. Next base: position 59,572 of record RJWM01010499.1, on the reverse strand, counting down.
TCAGCAGAGAAGACCCTATCAAGCCCTGACAAACAGCAGCTATAAAACCTTCTTTGGCAACAAAGTATCAGAGAGACAGACAGAAAAACAGACAAGAGATTTGTCATCTGTATCTATATGTATCATATATATGTAACTTTTAAACCACCAGTTTGTGAAGCTGAAATAGACAACCAGAACACAGGGACAGAAACTACTTTTTTAAGCTTTAGGTTTTTTTCATAATTTAACAAAATTGGGTCTCCACTTCTCTGTTGGAATTGAAGCTATTTTCAACTTCTTGGGGGGCAAAAAACAGTAAAAAGCAAAGATAGGAAAGCAAATCCTAGAAGTTCTCATGGTCAAATCTAGACTAGCCCACAGACCAGGACTGCATAACCAGGACAACCAGTCCAAGATGGAAAATGGTGTCATTTTTGAACAGATACTAGGTCCATCACTTATTGATAGTATAGCAAGCATCCTTATGCAAATCAGAAAAAAAAAGTACCTTTTTTCCAGGCAAACACCATTAGACTATAACGAGTAAAGTGCAGATTGGATCTTAATCCACACTTTTTCCAACATTCTTGTGCAGAGCACAATGAGCGTATCTTTATGCATGTAATATATTCAGAAATTAAAATTCAAGGTGACATTTCTACATTTGAAAATGACACAAATCTTGTGGGTAGCAAATTGATGAGAATGGAATGAGCTTATAAATCTACGTGAGTGGGCAGAAAGGTAGCAAAAGGGTGCATAAAATATACATGTGAGCTATCAGTCACGGTGAAAAAAATAAACTACAGTTACTATATATTGTTCCCTGAAGATAAATGCAGAGGCTTCTTCTGACAGCAAAAAGAACAGCCATTTGACTGAATCATGACATGACATTCCCCCTGAGGAGCAAAGCAGTACCACCTGCTCAACTAATGCTTTGAGGGAAGCTGAATAAGAAACCATCAGAATTGGGGAAAAAATTAACAGCATGAAGGCTCAGAAAATAACAGAGCTTCCATATTTAAAAAAAAAAGTGAGATACAAAGAACACACAAAGTAGATCCACTAGAAGCAAATGCAGTTGTACATGTGGGAGCAGTGACCACAGCATACTAGGGACTGGGCATTGTACATATAAAATACTTCTAATATCACAAGAAGTCCTATTGGACAGCACCAATCTAAAGACGTGTTAGACAGTAGATGAATCAAGAGAACCTAACTTCCTGAAAGCCAGGAAAACAAGATTTTTAGGAAAATAGTATCACATAAAAGTGTATGGAAATCCGGGTGTGGTGGTGCACACCTTTAATCCCAGCACTCGGGAGGCTGAGGTAGGTGGAGTGTTGTGAGTTCGAGGCCCGCTTGGGCTACAACGTGAGCACAAGGCTAGCCTGAGCTACATAGTGCCACCCTGCCTCAAAAAACCAGGGCCGGGAGTTTGGTTCAGTGGCTTAAGCGCCTGCCCTGGCAGGCATGAGGCTGTGAGTTCGATCCCCGGTGCCGCAAAAAAAAAAAAAAAAAAAAAGTGTATGGAAGGGCCTTTCCATGAACCAGGCTTCTACATGGGGATTGCAAAGACTCAGCAAGATGAACTATACCTTCCTGTGAGCCAGCTGGTGCTCAGGCTGGGAAACCAGAAAAACATATATCCTTCCCCTCTTCTCCCCCGCAACCCTCATAAGCAACTGGCTGATTCAGAGGACTTAGGGTGAGATGATAGTAACTAAGGTAAAAGGAATAGCTTGATGCTTGTATTGCTTGATTGATTTCGCAGGCCTGGGGCTGGTGGTCTGGGCATCTATTTGGAGGATGGCAGCGTGCACTGTGGCAACTGTGGGGGATTTCCTTCTAGCTTGTTTTTGAAATCCAATATTTTGTTCCATTTTACTGTCTTGCTTTATTCCTATATTGGGTAACCTTAGCAACTATTTTAAAGATAACAATATTCAGTATAACAACCATTATTAAATTTCTATCATCCTAGCTGGGCGCGGTGGTGCGCACCTTTAATCCCACCACCTAGAAGACTGAGGTAAGAGGAGCATTGTGAGTTGGAGGCCAGGTTGGGCTACAACACGAGCGCTAGGCCGGACTGAGCTACATAGTGCAACCCTGTCTCAGAAAACTAGAGCTGGGAGTTGACTCTGTGGCTTAAGCACCTGCCTGGCAGGCATGAGGTTGTAAGTTCAATCCCTGGTGCCACACAAAAAAATAATAATAATTTCCTATCATCTTGTTTTGAAAACCTATACAGCTGTTGTTTTTGTTGTTGTCCTTTTGCTTTTGTTTTGTTTTTTAGGTTTGTTTGCCTCCTGATTTTTCTGTTTTTTCTTTTTTCTCTTTAAAATAAAATACAGTAAAATAAAAAGTATATGAATAAACAAAACAACAATGAATTTAGTGCCTTCCAAGAAAATTTCAAACTAATTATAATAGGTTACAATAGATTATAGATGTAAATGGATGATACATTAGTAGAGGTAACAGGTACAGATAACTCTTTCCTGTAATTTTTCAATTACTAGAAACAGAATGAAAATCTAAAACAGAATTGAACTAAAGCTGTGTATATATGTCCTTAATAACAGCATGTTTGTGGACTCATTGGAAAATCGACACTGTTAATGAACTATCTAACAACTTATCAATCTGAAAGCCTCATGCAGCAATCAGGATTAAGGAGGTAGAATCATAAGTTTAAAAGTAATAAGAAGCCTTAGAAATCATCTAACCTACTTCTCACATTACGTGTATAGAAAACAGAGTTGCCCTCAGTGACATACACACCTCAATGATTAAAATCTAGAATAAGAACTCAAGTCTTCCTAATCTCAGCCCAAAGACTTTTTAGCTTATTGAACTGCCTCCTAAAATACACATCAAACAAGAGGTGAAGAAAGATGCTTCTTTTGATTTCCACTAATCTATAAAAAAATTTTTCACACATATCAAACTCCCATTTTTAGAAAGTGTTTTTACTTTCTTCCTTTAATATTTAGAAAAATAAAGAACTAAGCATTGATTGCCTATTATCTTGTAACAAACAACAAAGAATTTTGAGTATTACATCATGAAATCTTTACTGTAACATGAGAGGTGTGTGTATGTTTTCACCACTTCACAACTTAGAAAAGTATGCATCAGGTCAGTAAGATCATAAAACCTGGAAGTCATTTTCTTATTTCCACACTACAATACAATAAATTGGTAAATGAAAAAGAAAATGGGAGAAAAAGACATGAACAATTAAGAAATAGTTTTTTAAAAAAAAGTAAAAGCAACAAGATTGAATTAATTTATAAATGCCAATCCTAAAAACAAAACCAAACAAAATAAACCCTTTAAATAAATACTTGTTAATATAACAAATGTTTCAAGAAATTAACATTCATAGCCGGGCATGGTGGCGCACGCCTTTAATCCCACCACTCGGGAGGCTGAGGTAGGCGGAGCGCTGTGAGTTCCAGGCCGGCTTGGGCTACAACGCGAGCGCAAGGCCGACCTGAGCTACATAGTGCGACCCTGTCTCAAAAAACCAGGGCCGGGAGTTTGGCTCAGTGCCTTAAGCGCCTGCCCTGGCAGGCGCGAGGTTATGAGTTCAATCCCCGGTGCCACAAAAAAAAAAAAAAAAAAAGAAATTAACATTCATGTCATTAGAGAGGGGAACTATGTGACTGGAAGGAAACATTTCACAGAAAATCCTGTTAGTTTTAGATTTGAACCACAACAATGTATTGCCTATTCCAATAAATAAGCAAAACATTTCTTTAAATTTTCAAAAGTTTTCGATACTACCAGTAGTTTAGAATTACTAATACCATATAGTCCTCCATAGTGCCACAGACAAAATGAAATTTCAGGAAAGAAAATTCCTAATTTTCTATTCTGAAAAGAGAAAGTCAAGATTACAAGGGGCAGGAGACTTACCCTTAAGGGTTTAAGGCACACAGGAGAGAAAGTGATTGGCTGTAACAATCACTATTTCATCAGTTCAATTTCACTGCTATTATCCATTTTTCTTAGTTTGTTGCTAAGAAACCCTATTGCTTGAAAGCAATTTACTAGCAGGAGCCTGTATAAAGCAAGAGAAAATCATCGTGACATCTGTTCAAATGAGCCCATTCTGTTTTGTTTGTTTGCTTTTGCAGCACCGGGGATGTTTTGAACTCACAACCTCGTGCCTGACAGACAGGTGCTTAAGTCACTGAGTCAAACTCCCGGCCCTAGTTTTTTGAGGCAGGGTCGCACTATGTAGCTTAGGCCCGCCTCATGCTCGCATTGTAGGCCAAGCCGGTCTCGAGCTCACATCGCTCCTCCTACCTCAGCCTCCCGAGTGGTGGGATTAAAGGCGTGCACCACCACGCCCGGCTCGAGCCCATTCTATTTTAATCAGTCCATTTTGTTGCCACTTAATAAATTAGCTTCTTAGCCCGGCGCTGAGCTACACACTGCGAACCTGCCTCAAAAAACCAGGGCTGAGAGTTTAGCTCAGGGGCTTACACGCCTGTCAGGCAGGCGCGAGGATGTGAGTTCAATCCCCGGTGCCGCAAAAAAAATAAATAAATAAATTACCTTCTTTCCATATCCATGTGATGTTACGATTTTGAAAATCCCCATTGTATTTAAAAGTAAAACAATTTTTTATAAATTTTTAATGAGTCTGAAAACCAATATATGTGAAATAAGGAGTCATATTTTGTATTCTCATTTGTTATTACTTGTCCTTTCTTGAACATACTGTGAATTCCAAATACGTAGCAAGGGCAATTTTCGTATTTTAAGAAATCCGGTACAAAGCATGGGGAAAAAGACTTGATTGACAAGCTATTTGAAATTTAAAACCTATAAATTGAAATTATATAGTTTCAGATTAGAGGGGAATCAGCTGAAGACAAATTCTACAAAACAAGCATTGTGTGGGCGGATCAGAACGCTGGGACAAGAGTTCTGACAGGCTGGAGTAGGCTGGAGTGTGGAATCCAGCTCTAAGTACGTAGAGGAAAGTTGGAAGCAGGCAGGCACGCTGAAGCTTCATATTTCAGACCACTAAGTTCCAGAACCTCCTAACCACAAACACTTTCAAAATTGGTGCATCTTCGCCCTTTTCTACCGAGTCAACACTCGCCTATTGCCCTCCTGACCTCAAATTCGTATAAAGTAAAATCTGGCTATGGGTCAAATAGGAAGATAATTGATACAGCAGACTATATTCAGTATTCACTTCTTTCTCTGACACAAAAACGCAGAAAGTTAAAGGGCACCGAGTTACAAGCTGAACAACGTGACGGTAACTGGAAAATGTGGTCTCCAATCTACGGACGCCCGGCCCACCATCCCTGCCAACCAACAACCTAAGCAATTCTTCGGCCCCTGCGCCGTTTCTCAGCGATCGTTTTCCCTCTGCTCTGATCCACTGCGCACCCCAAACACGCTGCATACGCGTCCATCCTGCCTCCCCCGAATGGCACGACAGTCACCTGTCCTTCCATCCTAAAAGGGAAACGACCACAGTGGGTACCACGGGAGACGCAAGACCTCGCAAGTGATTATCACAAACAGCCGCAAGGGAAAAGCAAACGGAAAGGGTGAACCATCAAGACCACCATCGCCAGGTCTACTAACCCGGAAGTGACTCGCCCCGCAGTTGAGAGGGGAGGAGTCTGACGTCCAGATCTGTCCCGGCATGCCCTGGGCTTCCGGTGACCTCTGGCCTTTATCTGCAGTCCTCTTCCTCTGCCTAACGTGCTCTCTCTTTGCTTGCTTTCCTTCTTTGCCTCCGGTGTGTTTCTTTGCACGCTACCTGCTGACTGTGGCGCCTGTGACTGGTAAAGAGGCGGTAGCAGAGGACATTCGTCATGGCCGCCTCTAAGCCAGTGGAGGCGGCTGTGGTCGCAGCGGCTGCTCCCGGCTCCGGGAGTGGAGTGGGCGGAGGCGGCGGGACTGCGAGCCCGGGGACTGGGGGCCTACCCCGATGGCAGCTGGCACTGGCTGTCGGGGCGCCCCTGCTGCTGGGCGCGGGAGCGGTATACCTATGGAGCCGGCAGCGGCGGCGCCGGGAGGCCGGAGGCCGGGGCGACGCCAGCGGTTTGAAGCGAAACAGCGAGCGGAAGACCCCGGAGGGCAGGGCCAGCCCAGCCCTGGGCAGCGGACATCCGGAAGGCTCCGGCGCCCACCTGGAAATGGTGAGAAGTGGCCCCGGGCCATAGAAGTGAAGCCCAGTGGATGCAGCTTTTCCTTGATGGGTTGTGCCGGTGAGGGTTCTTCCCTTCTGTCCACAACTGCCAAATGGCTGCGCAGGAGTTTAAGGAGACTGATTTCTGTGTTCCTCAGAAGGAGATGGAGTAGCTGTAGGGGACAGGTTAGCAGCGTTGTTTTGACAGTTTCTTCTGCGTTTTAGAAAAACCCTTTGCTTCTCTTTTCAGTGACACAGCATTTATATCTAGAGTAGCAGGTACAGGAGCGTTTGCAAATGTAATGGTCATTTAATTAGTAATCGAAGAACCTATAGGAGTGAATTTTTAAAGTTTTTGGCTGAAATCATCTTAGATTTTTCCATTTTACCAGGAAATGTGGATAACCAAAGTTGTCTGATGTTAGACAAGATTGGAGTCTGGTGAACTGCTTTGTATGATTTTGTTGAACTAGTAAACCCTTTTGGCATCTGACAGGCGTGCAGGTAATTATTTTAGCTGCTTAACACCACTGGGATTGAGGAGTATAATCGAGTCTGTGATTGTAGAGTGACACTGGGCTCTGCAACTTTGTTACGTTGGGAACGTGATTTTATCTCCGGGCTTTACTGCCATCCCTGTTGAATAAGAGGATTAAAATATTAGACCTCTTCTATTTCATTCAGGACTAAAAACTGATGACTCTTGAGTGCTGTTAGTGAAAGTGGTTATCAAGAGAGTTATGTCTTTTATTATTTTCATATATATGAATTCGCTACTCACTTGCTATGTTGTTTTTAATTTTAGTCATAGAATGAAAAGTACATAAAATTGTTTAGTTCTGCTATAATCATTAAAAATAATTTGTATATAAAAATGTTTTTTATGCCCAGAGTGGTGGCGCACGCCTTTAACCTCAGCACTCAGGAGGCTGAGGCAGGAGGATCCTTGTGAGTTCAAGACCAGCCTGGGCTGCAAAGTGAGTTCAAGGCCACCTTGACCTGCATAGTGAGACCCTGTCTCAAAAAATAGTGCCAGGGATTTAGCTCAGTGATGTTAAGCGCCTGCTTGGCAGGCGTGAGGTTGTGAGTTCAATCCCTGGCACCAAAAAAATAAATAAATAAATAAAAATTTTTTTTAACATTTCATTGTAGTTTCAACTATTCTGGCGTATCCTAGAAGGTCTGTACCATTGTATTTGATAGAATTGCTTTTATTCACCTGATTACTAAAAATCAGGCCTTTAAGAGTCAATTCTTTTATGTAACTTTAGTGCCTCTAAAGTGATGTTTAACTTAAAGTAAAACTGAGCAAAACTTGTGCTTATCGCATTGTTCACCCTGTGGAATCTTTGGGTTTCGCCTGCAATCTTAACTTTCTAAAGATGATTTTTTAGTGAAATGTCTGTCATTTTTAATGGAAATACTTTAACTTAGATGTCCAGTATATGTATTTAAATTTCTATTTAAAGGTCTAGTGCTTAGAGTTATTAGACTGTCAAAATACAACTGCCACTAACTGTAATTTATTTATTATATGTGGTTAGAAAACTTGCTTTGTGTTTCAGCAGTAACCTTTAAATTAGCAACTTTGTTGGGTTTCAGGTAAATAGGGAAGCATTTGTTTCAACTGATGGAAAACTGACTGAATTCTAATGCCCTAACAGTTATTTCTCTGCCTGAGCAATAGCTGTACTTTTTAAGTAAGTAAAAGAGTAGACTAATATTGTCAGTGTCCAGTATGAGCAACAGAAAATCTGTGGGTTTTGTCTGTTGGCTTATGTTTGCATCAATCCAGTAAGAACTAGTGAAATTTCTGGACTCTTGTCTAATGGATTTGAAATTTTCATGACCATTGTAGAACTTATCCAGTTATCTTTTTTCTGGGATAGCAAAAACTTACAGAGCAAATATAAAGGCTATTCATATTTTTTAATTAACAGGAATGTCAGCATGTCATTAAAGGAAAGCATCTAATTACAGTTGGTAGTGTGTGAGACTAAAGTATTAAAAAAATGTTTCATTTTAGGTCATTGATGTCTGATGTGCCATTTTTCTTCAGTAATTTTTTTTAAAACTTGAATAATAGATTTTCAAAATTGTAAGTTATTGGAAGATAATTTTATATGTAGCACTTCTTAATCTGTGAGTTTCAGTTATAATGAGGGACTATGAAATATCCCAGCCATGTATCCTAGTTCTGCAGATGTCTTAGATATTTTTCCCCCAGCTATTTGTGATTTTACTTTATGAGTATTATCAAATTGATGATACCTTTTTATTTATTTTTTTCATCTAGTGATAAAAAAATATAATAATTTTTGTGTTTAGGGTTTTTTACTATTACATAAGTGTTATCACACATAAAATGGTTAAGAACCACCAATCTAAACAATTCTCTATACTAGGGAAAGATGTACCTAAACATTTTATTAAAGGGCTCATGGAGTGAATAATTTGCTGTTGTCTTTTTCCTGTAACTGAACTCATTCTCTTTCCCCCACATAAATGTTTCTAGTTAGTCTGGGTCACCAGGGACATTTTTATGTAATTAAGTTTAGTGAATATTTTTTAATCTTTATCCTAACTTTATGCTTGACCATTATTTCACTTTGTTCTCCTAATATTTTAAGTTTTCCTGTTACTAAGATGGCATGTTTTCCTGATTTTTAAAAAAAAACACAGATAGATCGACCTATCTATCTATGCTGAATCCTCCCTCACTGATGCTTAGTTTCCTTTCTAATGTGTTTCTTTACTTTTTCCTTTTAGTGCCCTTCACAGCTCTAGCAAAAGCTTTTTTTTCCCCCCTTTTTCTTCTTAATCCTGGAGATTGAACCCAAGGAGTGCTGAGCTACATCACTCATTTCTTTGTTTGTTTTTGTTTTCTCCTGTTTTACTGGGACAGGATCTCACTAAATTACCCAGGCTAGCCTCATACTTCTAATCCTCCTGCCTCAGCCTTCCAGGTAGCTGGGATTACATGAACTACCAGGCCCAAATATGTATAAGCATTCTTTTATGCTGTGTACATTCCCTGAATATTGTTTCCCCACTAGCAACTTAGTTTACCACTTATAAATTGATGGCACCCTAATTTCTTACCTGTAACCTAGACCTCTCATGAGGCCCAGTTTAAAGGGAATCTTCAATATTTCATAAGTATTTCAGTTTCCTCTTTTTTCCTAGACATACCTTTTGTTAATTAATAGCCTCATCCTAACTTTTTAAGCCAGAACCTTGGATGTTGTCCCTAAGTCTTTGTTATTTCATGTTTTCTTCCATCTAATCTAGATTATCTGTTTCTAGATTATGTAACACATAAACATGTTAAATAGCTAACATTTCATTCCCAGTGCTACCATTTCTCAGCTGAGTAACTGCCATTCTGTCTTTCTTGCAGTCTGACCTCCTATCCATGGGTTCTCCATCTGTGAATTCAATCAAAGATAAAAAGTATTCAGAGAAACATTACAGCTCTACGGAACATAAGCAGATTGATTCATTGATTTATTGATTTATTTTGTGTGTGTGTGTGTGTGTGTGGCACCAGGGACCAAACTCACAACCTCATGCCTGCCAGACAGGCACGTAAGCCGCTAAACCACACTCCCGGCTCCAATTTTTTTGAGACAGGGTCACACTATGTAGTTCAGGCCAGCTTTGCTCACGTTGTAGCCCAAGCTGGCCTCAAACTCACAACGCTCCTCCTAACTCAGCCTCCCAAATGCTGGGATTAAAGACGTGTACCACCACGCCTGGCCAGATTTTTTTTCTTATCATTTCCTAAACAATACAGTAAACCAGTGAGATTAACATAGGACTTTTATTGTATTAGGTATTATAAGTAATCTTACAGAGATGGTTCGAAATATACTAGAGGAGCACAGTGGCATACATCTGTAGTTCCAGGTACTTGGTAGGCCAAGGCAATACAATCTCCTCAGCCCATAAATTTGAGACCACCCTGTGCATTATAGAACGTGTCTCAAATATCTTTTATATCTATCTATGAATATGCCCACATTATGTGCAAATATTGTATCATTTTAATAAGGGACTGGAGCATCCCATATTTGGATATGGGAGGAGACAGTCCTAAAACTAGTGGACATACTTAACTGTTTTCTTTCAATTTAGATTATTACTACTGGAGTAAATTCCATCAGTCCTGTGCTTAACAAAAAGTAATTTTCCTCTCAAGATAAAGTTCTGATTCCTTATGATTTACAACCTTCCCTGAAGTTGATTCTGTGTACCCCTCCAACTTTGTCTCTTGACACTTCATCGTGGCTTTTGGATATTCTGGGAGCACTGTCCAGTATCCCCATGTTCTCATCCTTTAGGTCACAAGATTGAGGTCATTTCACCTTTTCTGAAATCCCCTCTCTAAGTATACTGCTGTGATTTCCTAACACTCTGAACTTTTCCCTTCCATAGCACTTATTACTTAATGGTAGAATTGCTTATTCCTGTCTTCACTGCTCTACTCTTGACTCCTTGATGGCTCAAGCTGGCTCTATCTTGTTTTCTGTTGTATTTCTCAGAATCTAAATATGATGCCTGACACATAAAGACACATAGCAGTTGTTAAATGAATAAATGAAACATTTCTTTGATTAATAATTAAGGGCTCTTTGACATCTGTAAGTTTATAGGTACATGGACACACAAATCCACATAAAAAGTTCCTAATTTACGATGGATTACTTAGAATTTTTTTACTTCACAATGTTGCAAAAATCAATAGACATTCAAGAAGAGTCATTTTGAGTTTTGATTTACTTTCCTTAGGCTGATGCTATGCTCTGGTCATCATATTGGTATAGGGGAACGATCTCGGTGGGAGACCTCCAAATGATATAGGAAAAACAATCCCAGACCTCCAAATGATACAGGGGAATGAAACTCCCAACCTGCTATATGTCTGGCACGAGTTTGTGTTCTCTAAAATCGAAGAGTGAATTTTAGGAACAATAGAGGGTAAGAGCAGAATATATTTATTGAGAGAAAGAAAGCTTCTGTCAGAGAGAGAGAGACAGAAGGGGTTCCGAGTGGGTTGCCAAAGACTCTGTCTTTTCTAGTGACTTTTATAGAGTAAAACTCTGATGGGGAAAACTGGGAACTTGCAAGGCAGATGGGCTTGAGGTGGGACAGAACTGTGGTCAACCAATAAGATTAATTGTTTAGGTAAAATTGACCAAATCAAGGACAAATGGGGAAGCGAGTCATGTAGTAAGCGAGCATTCTTATGGATTAGGGGGTTGGGATGGGTAATTCCTGGCTTCTCAAGATGATCCACCCCTAATCCCTAATGTTTATATTTAGGGCATGGTTGCATTTGTTTTTCCTTTTGTCTTGAGATCTGGCCCACAGCAAGAGGTGTGTATCTCTTCCAAGGTCACAAGATATCTGGTCCTCGGGTTCCTTTGAAGGCCTAGCCCTGTCTGACTACCTATAACATTTCTGTCTAACTCAGTTGCCTGTAACAATATGATGCTGGGTGGGGCAGCCAGCTACAGCTCTCAGGGCCACAGGATGACAGGGGTGAGCATCCTGTACACCACATTGGTACCGTGTTGCTAAACTATGATGTTTTGTAGGTGAGGTTTATTGAATGCATTTCCAATTTCATAATAATTTCAGTTCATTATGGGTTTATCAACCACTTTCATTTAATGTACAACTATAGTCCTGCAGAAGAAGCATTTTTTTAGTACTTTTCAGGTAATAGTGCTGTGTATTGTGATTTAGTAGATGGGGTTGATTGTAGATTTGCTAAATTTCAAGACATGAATGGGAAAGGACTTGACTAAACTAGGCTTAATTCCTTCTTATCTTAGACATTTTGTTATGATTGAAAGTTTGATCATATAAAAGTAAGGATTCAGGTGCCGGGGATTTAGCTCAGTTGCACAGTGCCTGCCAGGTAAGCCTAAGGTCCAGAGTTCGATTCCTGGTACCAAAAAAAAAATGATCCACAGGTGTTGTTTTTCCACATTTGTATTAGTCAGCTTGTCCATTGCTGGGATATATCTGACACTCACAACTCTAAGGAGAGGTGTAATTGAGATCATAATTTAGGGAATTTGTACTCGATCTGCAAGCCCCAAGACAGGAATGTTGTGGAAGAACGTGGCGGAACAAAACTTAGTTCATGATGCCCAGAAAGCAGAACAAGGGAACAGTACCAGGGAGGAAGAGGCAAAGGACCAGGTATACTATTCAAGGTTATGCCTTAATGACCCACTCAGGCACATCCACGAGTGTACTCTATTAATCCTGTAGGCAGCCCCCATCTATCAAGTTAACACAGTGAAGCCTAACCACCATTTTACCCTCCTTGTGAATGACGTCCAAACATCTCTTTTAACCAGGTAAAATCTACAAGTAAACACATTGATAATTTCATAATTCTTCCTAAAGTGTTACAGCTACCTTCACACAGTAAGAAAGTTCTAATTCTTCCCCCAAAGTCTTTTTTTTTGGAGGGGGGGTACTGGAAATCAAACTTAGGACCTTGCACTTGCCAGGCAGGTTCTGTGCCACTGAGCTATATCCCCAAGCCCCAAAGTCTTAAAAGTTAAATATTTTTCAAAAGCATAAGTCAGTTTTCTGAGACTTGAAGCAAACTGTGAGCTGCTAACCTACATAAATGTAAAAACAAATTATCCCATAGTACAGTGGCACAGGGTAAACATTTCCATTCCCAAAGGGATAAATGGAGGTAGAAATGCATTGGACTGAAACAAGACTGAGATCCAAGAGAGCAGACATCAAGTCCTATAGTGTATTTCCAATATTTGGGTCACGCAGTGGTAAAATGTGAGTCTCAGGAGGCATGGAGAGCCCCACTCTTTGTGCCAAGTGCAACCCACACAACCTCTCTTTCTTGAACTGGCTCCACTCCAGCTTTCCTCAGCAGACATTCCATGTACCTGGCATCTCCAAATTCCTAGTGTCTTTGTTGCATCCTTGGCTTCATTCCCACAGCTTCACACACAGCCTTTCCAGGGCTCCTTGGAAACTTCCATGACCCCATTCTTACATTCTGCGAGGTGATAAAACCAGCATCACACAGATAACACCCAGACCAGCTGTCAGCCAGAGCAGTAGCCTAGCCTTCTTGGATCATGGCTGCAGCAGCCTCTGAGTGCCTGGATGGCTGATTACAGTGAAGTGAATCTTGAGGAATCAGTTCCTTAAGGGGCTCTGTTCTCAAATGAAGGGTTAATACTTTGGCACCCCTAAGCCTGTGGTGGGTGGGGTGTTGCTGGCTTCTGAGATGCCCTTAAGGATGTTTTTGTTTTTGGACAGGGTCTTGCTGTACAGTTCAATCTAGTTTTGAACAAACAATGTATCCCAAGCTGGCCTCGAACTTGCGGCAATCCTCATGCGTCAGCCTCCTCCTGAGTGCTGGGATTATAGACATGTGCCATATGCCCAGCTATGAAGGCATTTTCTTATACCTGTACAAAGTAGTATACTTGGTTTATGTTTAATAGTGCTAATGTCTTCAACAGCCACACTTTGGCCTCAACTTTACACGATTCCTTGTGGCCCCAAATTTAAGTTTTTCAAAATGTTTTACCCTGCCTTCTGCCCCCAGTTTTCACTATAGATCTGACTAAAAGCACCCATCAGTACCTATACCACAGACTGAATTTTGGGCTGCTTTGAATTTCCTCTGATAGATCAGTTAGTCTACCACGTTTAATCTTAGGCTCCTATGAAGTCTTAGGACATGTGCAAAATGTAGACATATTTTCTGCCACAGCATAACACCTGGCCTCTAGTCCAACTACTAGTGGTGTCCTCATTTCCAGCTGGTACCTCCTGATTCTGGCCTTTACTGTCCGCATTTCTATCAGCATTCTTCTGAACTTTCACCAGAATCATCCAGCGAGCTCTACATTATAAGGCTTTGTTAGCTCTTATCTCCATTCCTTTCAAGCTCCTCCCACAAACCAGTTCCAGAAGCTTTTTACACCTGATCACGTACAGTTAAAACTGTGGCCTCATTCCCAGGACCATTTTTTTTCTGTATTCATCAATACCCAACATGCACAACTTAAAGGAGGAAAGGTTTAATTTAGCGCACAGTTTTAGATGTGGTTAGTGGGCTCCAAAACAGGAATATTGTGGTAGAGGGACATGACAAGGGAAATCTGTTTTTGTTCATGGCAGCTGGGAAGCAGAGCAGGGGAGTAGCACCAGAGAGGAAAACCAAAGGACTACATATAGTACCCAAGGTCATGACTCTATGACCCACCTAGACATATACCTCAAAGAGTGCTTCACGAGTCTGTTAGGTGACTCCCAACAAATCAGGTTGACATAGTATTTACCATCACAGTATTCCAAAGTTGCTTGCTGTTTCTCTAACGCTGGGATTCAAATATAATATACTTTATGAATTTAGGAAATTTAAGGAAATAAAACCATTTACAGCACATCATATGTATTTTAACAATACAAACCTTCCATAGTAACAAGTTTGTATGCATTTTATTTTCTTACACTTGGATTGATGTACTGAATTCTAGATCACTTTCACATTGACTATATATTGTCATTAAGATAACATTTTATAAACATTTACTAAGAGTTAACAGTTCCATGATTACCAGATGTATACCACTGAAAGCCTTGTGTGCTATAGTTATGTCTCAGAGCTTCTTTTTTAGAGTTTAGTTCTTTTCTGATCTCCTGACCTTTCGTAAGTGAGCAGATCCTTTTAGGCTTGTTTTTCCTACCTGGAGTGCAGTACTCTCCTGTTTTTCATTGGTCATTTTAGTTTCAGAGCCAATTCTTGTGACTTGTTGACTTCAATTGCTGTCTTTTTATTCCACTAAATTTATCTGAATTACACCTTAATAACTGTTGCTTTCATTTCAAAATGTAATTTGTTTTCCAGAGTAGATTTGCCTCTTCAAAAAGTGTGGTCAGAGTTTGTCCCTTGTTAGACAAATTTTCGCGCACATAAGTGTCGAAGAGAGGAAAGGCATATTTAATGTTTTTCAGTGTTTCCTTAGATATATTATGTTTTAATTCACTTTCAATCATGTTTTACTCAAGTAACTTGGTATTTATGTGTATGTAGTCTAGGAATAACAAACTATGGTGATACTCAAGCACCTTATTGTAGAATTTTGCATATAACCAATAGAAATCCAATCATGTACTTAAAAAGTCATCTCTTGATTACTGTAATATCTAATACTTTGTAATAGTTGTTATACAGTATTATTTAGGAAATAATGACCAGGAAAAATAAATCTGGTCATGTTTAATCCATGAATGTAGAGGGTCAACCATATAGTAGGGTCACATCAACAAAAATGAGTTTTTGTGTAAACTGGACTTTAAAGTACAGAACCTTGAAAGACTACCAAAATCAAGTTCTTTCCGGTCACATTAAACGGGATTATAGTCTTTAAAATCTCCTTTGTAGCTTTTGGATAGAAAGACAGATCCCATGAAAAGGTACTAGCATTTCAGGATGATTGTTTGAGATTTCTGTGTCTTCATTTTTAGGGGAGTAATTTAAAAGAAAGTAATGAGTGCGAGGGCAAGTAGAAGATGACGGATGTTAAATGAGTTAGTGTTTATCTACACGTGTGATTTGGTAAACTTTTCTGGAGGCAGAGTAGAGGAAAATTTGCAGTGTAGTTATTTGCCTATGTGATTTGGTCCTCTTCCAACTCAGTGTCATTCAGAACACCATTTCTCAACAGTACAATAAAGAAATTAAGCAGTCTCTGATTTTGACCTTTGGAATCATAGAATTTGTAATGTTAAAAAGGAAGCAGATATTAGCCGAGCGTGGTGGCACATGCCTGTGATCCCAGCACTCAGGAGGCTGAGGCCGGAGGATCTTTGAGCGTTTGAGACCATTCTGGGCTACAAAGTGAGTTCAAGGCCACCCTGAACTGATAGTGAGACCCTGTCTCAAAAAAAACAGGACCGGGCATTTAGCTCAGTGGTGAGACTGAGTTTGATCCCCAGAATCAAAAAAAAAAAAAAACAAAAAGGAAGTCATTATAGAAACTAATTGGAGCTGGGCATGATGGTGCACACCTGCAATACCAGCACTCAAGAACATGAGGCAGGAGGATCCCTGCAAGTTCGAGGCCAGCCTGGGCTATAAAATGAGCCCGATGCTAGCCTGCATTACATAGGGAAACCTTGTCTCAAAAAGGCCCCCCCCCCAAAAAAAAACCCTAATTGCAGGTAAATAGCTCACTGAAAGATTCAGTTGGTTTCATATTTAGACTTTACTAAATAAAAATATGTAGTATCTTGTCTTTCTAGGGAGGAGAAAGCCTTGTATATATCCATCTCTCCATTCTTTTCCATTCCTTCCATTTGTCTGCCTTTCCTTGTATTCTTGGGATAATCATTTAGACTTAGACTTCAGAAGACAGGAGAGAGCTTGTTTGTGCTAGTGAAATAAGGTTATTTATTCCTTCAGAGAGTATTTTTACTTAATCTGCATATTCTTAGTTAAAATACTGATTAACTCTGAAGTTATATTCAAAAATACTCCTCACAGGGCAATCCACTCGGGACCCCTTCTGTCTCTCTCAGACAGCAGCTTTCTTTCTCTCAATCAGTATATTCTATTCTTAACCTCTGTTGTTCCTAAAATTCATTCTTTGATTTTAGAGAACATGAACTCCTACCAGACATCTAGTAGGTTGGGATTTTCTTTATATCATTTGGAGGTCTTCCACCAAGATTGTCGGATGGAGACTAAAGTTGTGCTCTTCCTGCCCAAGATGAAAATGCCTGATATCTATGGAGGGCCTTTAGATAGACCCTCCTCTGTAGAGTATCTCTGACTGCCAGTCAACAACTGTAACCCCCTTCAACCTGAAGAAACCAGGGTCTTCACCCATCTCCCTCACAGCAGTTTGGGGTACTTCTTCAGAGGGGAGAATGTTATAGGCAACTGAGTTAGATAGAAATATAGGCAGTCAGACAGGGCTAGGCCCTTGAAGGAGCCAGTGCAGAAGACCGATACCTTGCAACCTTGGAGGAGACAGACACCTCTGCTATGGGCCAGATCTCAAGACAAAAGGCAAAACAAATGCAACCACACCCCAAGTATAAACATCAGGGATTGATATTCTAAATAGGTATCAATCAACTGGAGGAACCCAGAAGGAACCATTAACCCAACGCCTTACCAGCAAAGACCCTATTCTGTATTCATGCCCTCTTGCTATGTGACTCAACTCCCCATTTGATCCTGAATTAATCAATTTTACCTGAGCAGTTACACTCATAATCTTATTGGTTGACCATAGTTCTGTCCCACTTCATGCCCACCTACTTTGCGAGTTCCCATTTTTCACCACCTTGGATCTGCCTAACTTCACAGTTTTGCTCTATAAAAGTCCCTAGAAAAGACAGTCTTTGGCAACCTACTCAGGACCCCTTCTGTCTGTCTCAGACAGAAGCTTTCTTTCTCTCTATAAACGTATTGTGCTTTTTAAAAAAATACTCCTGACATGCATTTAATATGCCATGTTACTTTCTTCATAAACAGTGCTTAAACAATATTTTAGGGTATATATTAAGTTTTAGGTGACTTAGACACACAGAAAATGTACTATAAGGTATTAAAATGATGCTTTTTAAAATTTTCATTCAGTATAATTGGATATATTTTAAAGCTTTATTAAAGTTTTATGGTTATATCATTTTGGCAGGTTGTGCCTTTTATCAGTAAAATTTTGCTTTGTATTTGGCGCTTTTGAATGCTGTCTTGACTGATACTTTTTTTGTTAGTGTTTGTGTTCCATAACTTTTTCCTTAATTGTTTTACATTATTTTGTCTTAAGTCATGCTTTTTAGGCAGTGCTTAGTAAGTTTTGGTTTTAAGCAGTTTGAAAATCTGCCTTTTTCGGTTTTTTGAGACAGGGTCTCCTTAGGTAATGCATAATGGCTTCAAACTTATGGCAGTCCTCCTGCCTGAACCTCCCAAGTGCTGGGATTACAGGCATGTGCCACCATGCCCAGCAAATCCTTCTTAATATGAAGGCCTAATTTATTTTATTGTTATTTTTGACATGGTTAGTGATTACTGCCATATTTCCCTGCTTGTTTAATTTATTCTTTTTGCCTGGTTTCTGCATTTTGTTATATTCCTCCATTCTAGGATTTACTTTTAGTAGTGAGAAAATTGTACATCACTAGTCTTGTGTTCAACCTCAACTGCTAGTTTGGTGGGGTATTTTAGGTTCAAGCTAATCTTCAGAATTTTGAAATTGTTACTTCACTGTTTTTTAGTATGTGATGTTGGTGATAGTCTGGGACTAGATTTGTTCTTTTTCTTTTGTAGGTAATTTTTTTTCTTTTTTTTTTTCTATCTAAATACTTTTGGGATTTTTTTGTGAAATTTCACCATAATGTGTCTAAAAGTATGTAACTTTTATCTAGGAATTTTTCTAATATTTGTTTAGATCTTCCTTTCTATGCCTACAGCAGATAGATACTAGAACTTAGATACCTACATATCACTTAACTGTTTCTCCAGATTTCTTACCTCTCTGTCCTACTTTTATTTCCTTCTGGCAGTTTCCTTGCCTCCACCTTCTATTTGTTTAATTTGCTCTTCTGCTGTGCCAGCTGTAATACATAACCCATCCATTGAATTAATTGTAATAATCCTTTTTCATTTTCAAGATTTCTACTTGTGACTCAGGGTGTAGCTTAGTGGCACAATGACTTGTCCATGTACAAAGCTCTGAGTTCAATCTCCAGCAACTACACCACTCCCCATTTTTGTTGTTGTTAATTGGCTTATTCTAATTTCCTGATACTAAGTTCCTAATTGACTTGGGTCTCTTACTTTGTTTCCTTCATGTATTGATTTTCTTTCAGTATTAACAGTTTTTGATAGTGTATTCTCAAGTTAATGCCTGTCATTTTTCTCTTGGCTAAAGGGGATCCTCAATCCTTCTATATAATAGTCCTATCCAGTCTGAGTTCTGCTTTCTAGTGGAGTAAGAGGATTGTTGAGATTATCTCAAATGCAAGCTTTCCAGCAGTCATCTTGATGGTTGCCCCCACAAGGCCTACACCTACATAAGAATTCTCAGTTGTATTGTCTTATCTGAGTTTCTTTATTAGTTTAGTTCTGGCATATTTTCATAGTCCTAAAACATCTCCTTGAAATATGTTTCAGAGTTGCTATTTAACTTATATTTCAAAGCTTTTAGCAGCTGATTGAGTCTTTTGACAAATAGAAGATTTGTCTGTATAATACTCAGAATGTGCATGTTTTGTTTCCTACAAATTCTTCTTTACACTATACTTTTTAAAAAAAAAAAACTATAGTTACAGTGATGATATAAAAGAAAAGCAAATGGTAAGTGGAAGGGGAAAAACAAAAAAGAAAAATGAATTAAGGGGAAAAAAGAGTAGGTACAAGAAGGTATCTTACTTGGCATCTCATCTTATCAGTAAGGGATATATTGAGCCTCAAACAACTTGCCTTTCACAGATTCTGGCAAACGCAAGATCCTAGTACCAAAAATAAATAAATAAATAAATAAATAAACAAACACACAAACAAACTATATGATAGCTGCTTCTGCTTTTATTTTGTCAGTATTTACCTGTTGGCGGTATATTGAGTCTTATTTACTACTATATGTGTTGAAGTTGGGTGGTGTTGGCAGGCAATAGCCAAGTTTCATTTGAGGGTGTACTACAAATCTCAGGGAGCTGGAAGCTGTGTAAGAGGCTTTGTCTACAGAGATGCTTCTCAGACATTTTCAATTTTCCTCAGGAGGTATTAACTACTACCTCTTAAATGCTGTCCACATGAAGAGTGTGTGTCTGTGTGTGTTGAGTCTTCCAGAAAGCAGACTCTTGAGACAGAGATAGGATTGTGTAGCAGAGATCTGTTGATGGGCAAATAACACATTTGAAATAACAGTCATAATGAAGATGCTGAAGTATTTATACTGTCTATTCTTTAATATTGACAGCTTAGAAAATATATAGAACATGAATTAGTAATTTTTAGAATAAGAAATCTAGCTAGCCAATAAACATGAAAAGATGATCAAATTTATTAGTAGTAAGGAAAATGCAAATTAAAATAATACTGAGTTATTTATACCAGAGGTATTTATACCTTGGCAGTATTAACGTTTTGGATCTGATAATTCTTTGTTGTGGTGGATTGGCCTGTGCATTGTAGGAAGTTAGTAGCATCCCTGGTCTGTTCTACTTGATGCTCATAACACCTCCCTTCTCCCATTTTGTGACAACCAAAACTGTTTTCAGGGCTAAGGATGCAGCTAGTGGTAAAGTGCTTAGCATTTGTGAGGCCTTGAGTTCTGTCACCAAAAAAGGAGGAGACATATTTCCAGTGGCTTGGTATAACCATAGCCATCTTGGTCACAACCGCCATTTTGCCTGCCACATGACCCTGGAACGCATCACAAACCCTTTAAAAAGTCACAAGTATAGTAGTTAGATGATCAGCCAAGTGTGTTGTGCTGGCCATTACTGAACAGGCTTTTTCTTAACTGATGTTGGATATATTAACAGTTTATGCTCATGTGTGGGTCCTGGGGCGGGGAGGGGAGGGGGAGGTGTGAAAGTAGAAAAAGGACTGTTAGGGGAAGGTGAACTGGTGGACAAATATCAAAGTACATTATATGCATGTAAAAAGTGAAACCCCATTATTTTGTACAATTAAGAAAAGGAAAGGATAAAGGTTTGGGAAAGGATAGGTACATTCCAGTTGCCTGCAGCCAACCTTTATCTAGCCTAGCATATAAATCTCTTCCTCTTCCCTTGGGGTGTAGGGGTCCTCTTGTTTTGCTGCTCACCCAAGGACCCCCCTTCTATTTGTAAGTCCCTAATGCATTATATTTTGTAGAATCCTGGGTCTGCTTGCCTCTTTCTTTAGTCTCACATCATCTTCCACCTTTGGCAGCCAGTTCTTATATACTAGGACTGGGTATTTCTGCAATGGGTAAAACTGTTTTTGGCTAAGAACCATTTGGCTTATACCCGTTAGACTGGCAAAAATTAATTTATCAATTTAGCATTTAATTAGGGTATTCTAAGTCTACTGTCAAATGTTGATTAGTGGTTGGTACTTGTGTTTCTCTTGTTTCAGAACTCTCTTGATAGAGCCCAAGCAGCCAAGAACAAAGGCAATAAGTATTTTAAAGCAGGAAAATATGAACAGGCTATTCAGTGCTATACAGAAGCTATCAGTTTGTGCCCTACAGAGAAGAACGTTGACCTTTCCACATTTTATCAGAATAGAGCTGCTGCCTATGAACAGTTGGTATGTACATTGGGTTGTTTTCTCTTTTCCTTTTGTTTCTCTGCTTAAAGTTTTAGGTAATGCTGCTTAAAACTAATGCATTTTTGACAATGTTTTGAACTTAGTAAGAATTTTGTTTTTATTTCCTTGAAAAACATTTTAAGAACAGATACTACTTTTACTGGTTACAAATATACCCCATTTATAAATATTTTAGCTTTTATGAAATGAGGTAGAATAGAAAATTAAAGTTTTCTAGTAGCTCCTCAACCATGTGAGGCTGTTCTCCAACTGTTTTCTTTCTGTTTTTGTAATAATTACATATTGGATAGAGGGAAAAGAAAGGTGATTTCCTTTTAAATATTGTTGGTGATACATTTTTTCATTTGCCGCTATATTGTGTACAGCTTTTTATATCAACATATGCCAACTTGTTTTCACTTTTTAAAGACTATATGTAGAGCCATTGTATGTTTATATAGTGGAGTAATAGAACAGCAGAGAAGAGAGTATTATAGAAGAAATAGTATGTGCTAATCTTCTAACAGAAGAATGAGTTTGACATGTTCAAATAGGAGTAGAAGAAAGATGAAATTAGAAAAATAGATAGGCAAAGTGAGTTCAAAGCCAACTAACTGCATAGTGACACCCTGTCTCAAAAAATAGGGCCAGGGATTTAGCTCAATGGAGTAAGCACCTGCCTGGCAGGCATGAGGTGGTGAGTTCAATCCCTGGTACCAACAACAACAAAAGAAAAAAAAGCAAGAAAAGTAGAGAGGGGCCAGTTCAAGAAAATTCTTGTAGGCAGTAGTAGAGTTTGAATTTGATTCTGAGTATAATAGAAATAGTGAAGAGTTTTAAGCAGGATAAGAACATCATCTAAGATGTTCTATCATATTGTTGTGTTGTGAATATATTGGAAAGGGCAAGAGTGGAGACAGGGAGAACAAATAAGGATGTTGGAGTAACCTAGGTAAGACATAAAGAAAAACTGAAAACCAGCATAACTTGTTGCATTGGATGTGAAAGCTGAAGAGATGAGAGATTTTACTACCAGAAGGTAGTGACTAAGTAGGCAGTTATATTGAGAAATGTCTATTTTAGGACAGTGGTCTTATGCTTCAGATAAATGTCAGAATCATCTATAATTTTAGTAGATACATGAAAGTCAGTATATGTAATTACCTAAGGAGAGACAAGAGATGAGATCTTTGAGGATTTCATCATGTAGAGATCAAGTAAAGGAAGAGAATTCAGCAAAGGAAATTGAGAAGGCCAGTCAGTAAAGTACGTGGAAATGAGATAAAGGTGCAAATCTAGAGGATCATTAATAAAGAGGTGCTGAGCCGGGCGTGGTGGCGCACGCCTTTAATCCCAGCACTCGGGAGACTGAGGTAGGCGGAGCATTGTGAGTTCGGGGCGTGGTGGCGCACGCCTTTAATCCCAGCACTCGGGAGGCTGAGGTAGGCGGAGCATTGTGAGTTCGAGGCCGGCCTGGGCTACAACGCGAGCGCAAGGCCGGCCTGAGCTGCATAGTGCGACCCTCGCGAGCGCAAGGCCGGCCTGAGCTGCATAGTGCGACCCTGCCTCAAAAAACCAGGCCTGGGAGTTTTGCTCAGTGGCTTGAGTGCCTGTTTGGCAGGAGCGAGGTTGTGAGTTCAATCCCCAGTGCTGGAAAAAAATAAATAAAATAAAACAAAGAGGTGCTGACAAATGGGGTAGTTCTAGGGAGTAACAGAGTCAAAGGAGAGGTTTTAAAACATAGAATATACAAGAAGGAGTAACTAAGAATGAAGTCCATGGGCAGAGAGGTCACAAAGTTAAGACCACCAATGGAAGGCTGACCTTTAATGAAGATGAATGCTACCTCAGTTTTAACAGGAACAAAGAAAGAAATGGTATGAGCACAAAATTACAGGTAGGTTTGAAGGTAGAAAGATGGCCAAAGTACGTTCATTGCCTATTTTTAAAAATCTGGTTGCTTGTCTTCCTTAAACATATTTATGTGAGGTTTTGTTTATATATATTGTAAATATTGACTCATTATATTTGGAGTACTTTTTCTATTGTGGAACTGTTAATACTTGGTCTGTTAAGTTTAGAAATCTGTTTTCTGTTGAGCAGTACTTTTATTATTGTGACTCTTAAAATACTTTTCAATTACAGCAAAAATGGAAAGAGGTGGCCCAAGATTGTACAAAGGCTGTTGAACTTAATCCCAAATATGTGAAAGCTCTCTTTAGGCGTGCAAAAGCCCATGAGAAGCTGGACAATAAGAAGGAATGTTTAGAAGGTGAGAATATTTTTGTGATTGTAGATGAAAATACATAAAGGTTTAATGGTCATTATAAGTTTATATGAAATTCTGCCTTGTGAATACAGAAATCATTTGTCTTTAAAAGTTGTACTTTTTCTCAATGGAGACTTTGCTAGTTTCAAGTGAAATTGTTGATACTAAAGATTTGGAACTTATACATCATACGTTTTAAACTTGGCAGATAGCATTATTATAACTCCATGAATAAGGGAATCAGAAAAACAGGTTTTAGTGATAGTGTTTCTACTTAAAGCTAACATATATTTTAAGAAATGAAATGACTTTGAGGTAAATTATTTTTTAAAAGTTGCTTTTTTACTCTTTGTATTTTCAGACTTCATTTTTATACCTGATTGCAAATTATTCAAGTGGTACAAAACATCAAAGTGAATTCGTCATTCTCAGTAGATGCTATAAATGTTTGGCATCCTCTAATTGACTGTGTCTGTCTCCAAAACTGCAATTAGAGTATAGCCCACTGGCTTTTAAAGTACATTTTTCTAGAAGATGTGAAGCTACAATCAGTGTTATTTCTGCAAGCTAAAAGTGCTTTCCACTACATTTTTATTTTTTTACTTTTTTTTTCAGCACCGGCGATCGAACTCACAGCCTCGCACCTGCCAGACAGGCGCTTAAGCTGCTGAGCCAAACTCCCAGCCCTGGTTTTTTTTGAATCAGGGTCGCACTATGCAGCTCAGACGGGCCTTGTGCTCACGTTGTAGCCCAGACCAGCCTCGAACTCACAACGCTCCGCCTACCTCAGCCTCCCGAGTGCTGGGATTAAAGGCGTGCGCACGCCCGGCTTCCACTACATTTTTAAGTAACTTTTTCTGATACCGGAGATCAAACCCAGGGCCTTGTGAATGCAAGCTCATCTCTATCATTGAGCTACGCCCCTAGCACAAAATACCATTTTTTAAAAGGAAAAAGCTCCAGTAAGGCACTAGGTCCAATCTCCAATACTACCTCCCACAAAAAAAAAAAATTTTTTTTTCATTTTAAAGCCCCTTTTGAAAAAAATCCTGGATTATCAAATGACAGTAATGATTTAAAGAACATTTTAGCAAAATTTGAAGTTTTGTAGTGTCACATAATTTGGTAGTTGGTGAAAGGAGTACTATTTTAGAAAAGAGAATCCTAAGTTTGGGCTAGGCCTTGAAGTTACTAACAGATAGTAATTGACGAAGAAGGAAGTTGATTGGTGTTTTAGAGAAAAATGGGATGAGAAAAAGACATTGACATTGGCACTGGCCAAAGTTATCAGCTCTGGGTTTACTTGTTTGGAGGTGTAGGATGTAAAGGGAGAAATTGAGCTCAAAAAGAAAAGGAACAATGACTGGATACTTTGAAAGGTAAGTTGAGAAATGAAGGAAGTCTGTCTTTTAAATTTCAGATCACTAAGCCAGGTGTGGTGGCGCATGCCTGCAATACCATCACTCAGGAGGCTGAGGCAGGAGGATTGTTGCAAGTTCAAGACCAGCCTGAGCAACAAAGTGAGCTCAAGGCCAGCCTGAACTGCACAGCGAGACCCTGTCTCAAAAAGACAAAAATAAATAAATAAATAAATTTCAAATCACTGTATCTTGAGCTGTGGCATAACTGAATGAAAGTGAATGGTTACTGGTCAGAAGAGTATTCCTATATTCCTTGTTTTATTTGCTATTTACAGTGTTAGAGCAGTGAGCAGTGTCAGAAATTATATAGCACAAACCTATCCATAGGTGAAGGAAATTAATCTCAGAGAAGGGGAAAGACTTGAAGTATTGATAACCAGTTTTATTCAAAGTGAAATAGCTTCATCAGGCTATGAATTTAGTGGCTTTCTGTATTACCTTGTACCTGTTCGATACTTTCAATCATCTCTGCAATAATTTCATACTTATTTTTCCATCATTTCTAGATGTCACAGCTGTGTGTATATTAGAAGGGTTCCAAAATCAACAAAGCATGCTGTTAGCTGATAAAGTTCTTAAACTTCTTGGAAAAGAGAAAGCCAAAGAAAAATACAAGGTAAATTAGTCTGAATTGTGAAATAGTGTATATACTACTTGAACATGAGAATAATGATTATGATAACATTTGAAATTAGAATGGAGTTATATATATTCTTTTTCAATAAGTATGTAGGCTGTGTCCATTACTATACTTGGAGGATACTGGAATTATCCATGTTAAGGGTTGCCTCACTGTGACTGATAGGCCAAATCCAGTCTACCATCTGTTTTTGCAAATAATATTCAGCCGTGCACGTACTCTTTTTGGTTGCATTTGACTACAGTAAAGCCACATTGTTCTTGCAGCAGACAAACTATCACCGGAAAAGCCTAAATTATTTATTACCTGACCTTTTATAGGAAAATACTTGCCAACCTGTGTTCTGTATCACTGGTTTTTAAATTTATGTGGTGTAAGTGGACATTTGTTTTAAGGTATTAGTAGTGGATTGTTTAATTCAACAAATGATTATTAAAGCTCCATGCAGAAAGGAATGGGTACAAAAACATGTTCCCTTCCGTATAGAATTAAAATTTAGCAAGAGGCTGTTGCTCTGTATGAAAGACCTAACATGGCTAATGTCCAGTAGGAGATGTAAATACAGAGAATGCCACGGTCTTCACCACTGAAAATTCACTGCTAAATGTCAGTAATATCAAGGCTGTTCTTTTTTTCTTTACTAATGACTTGCTTTTCTCTCAAATGGCCTTTAATTATATATATTTAAGTTACCATCTATGACTATTAACTGAGTTAAATTGTTAAAACAGGCTTCTTCACTGTGGAAATTTAATGTTCTGGTTGGGTTGTGAATCTCCAAGAGCAGTGATGGCAAACTTTTTAAAGACCAAGTGCCCAAACTGCAACTCAAAATCCACTTATTTATCACAGAGTGCCAACACTGCAATTAAGCCCGAATACTGAGGTTTTAATTGAGAAAAGCAACTCACACATTAACATCTTTTGTCTTAAATGAAAGCCACAATAACACATGTGCCATAGGTTTGCCACCACTGTTCAAGAGGATATAACAGTAGTAACTCAGAGTCTCTTTAAACTGTGGAACCTTTTTCTGCTTGAGCATCTTGTAAAACGAATGTTCCTCCAAAAACACTTTGTGAAATGTCATGTTAGTCTCACAAATTGAGCCTTAAAAGAACCTAGTAAGATAAATAAAGCAAATGTTTCAACCAGTACTTTAGGGATGAGAAAACTGAGATTGGAGGTTTAATAACAGGTCACATACAAGGGATGATCAAAAGATACAGTGAATGTTTAAAAATATTATTTTCAAAACTTATAGTAGACATTACCAATGGGAATGATGAGGTAATTGTTCCAAGTGAGGAGTATTTTGAGTATTGTGAGGGGAATCATTGGCAATGTGCCTTTTGCCATAATAAATTTTTAAATTTAAACATTCATCTTACTTCGTGACCACATATTCCTTTGATCAAATGTTCATGGCAATGTCTGTGAAATAAAAATGTACAGCTTGTCTTCATCGACCTTATTCAACAGATCTGGCACCATATGACTCATGGCTGTTTTTTCCCCAAAGTCAAAATGATCATGAAAGGTAAATGTTTTGAATTAGTTCAGATGCTGAGACAGCTACAGAACACAGTTAGACACTGATGAAAGTGAACTTCCAGAATTGCTTCAGAAAGTGCCAGGACTGGCAAGTGCAAGGTCCTGAGTTTGAGTCCTGATACCATTAAAAGAAAAAGAAAGTGGCAGGAACAGTTGGGTAAATGTGTTCCAAGTGAAGGGAAGTATTTCACAGGGGTTGAATTGCAGTTGTTTTTTTTAATCATATCTTACTGAATAAGTGGCAGAACTAGAATGTGATCTTTCATTTGATACATAAGTTCATTACTGGAAACATCATTTTAGACTATTAATTTATAACCCCGTGTGGAAGATAGGGAGGCAGTAGCTTTGTTTCTACGCTGAAATGGATAACTAAAAGACTTGCATGATTTACCCAGTTTCAAGTAAATACTATTTAAATTTCTATTTAAGCTTTTCCCATTAAATGATATAAAGAAAAGAAGTTTGTTTCTTACAGTTCTGGAGACTGGAACGTCCAATATCAAGTTAGTAACACCTGGGGAGGGCCTTCATGCTGTACTACCCCATGACAGAAAGGCAAGAGAACATGAGAGCTAGAGAGTTCATTTTTATAATGAATCCACTGTCTTGATTTGATAACTAATCCACTCCTGCATGATGATATTAATCCACTCATGAAAATAGAGCCCTCTGCAAGGCCGGCCTGAGCTACATAGTGCAACCCTGCCTCAAAAAACTAGGGCCGGGAGTTTGGCTCAATGGCTTAAGCACCTGACTGGCAGGCGCGAAGTTGTGAGTTTGATCCCCGGTGCCGCAAAAAAAAAAAAGAAAAAAAAAAAATAGAGCCCTCATGACCTAATTACATCTCATTAAGTCCCACCTCCCAATATTTTAGCATGGCAGATTGAGTTTCCAACATATGAACTTTGAGGGACAGATTCAAATAATAGCAATGGGTTTTCCCTTAGATTTTCTTTTAATTTTTTTTCTATTCTGCTCCCCATCTATCCTACATTAGACCATTTATATCAAAACTTTTCTTCATCCTGCACATACAAGACATTAAATCTCTGCCAAATAGTAATGGTATTTGTTACACATAACATTTTAAATACCCTGTTTCCAGCCAGACATGGTAAAATTTCAGCACTCTAGGAGATTGAGGTAGAAGGATTGTAAATTCACCCCCAGCCTGAGCAACTTAGTAAAACGCTGTTTTGAATAAAAATTGTAAAAGGGTAGCAATGTAGCTCAGCGCAAAGGTCCTGGGTTCAATCCTTGGTACTGCATAGTATTTTATTTTTTATTTTAAACTCTTCACTGTATGTATTGAATTTTGTAGATTGAGGATCCAAAATATGACTATTATTCCCTGTTTAAAACTTTTTAAAAATATTATTTTACAAAGAGGAAAAAAACTCTTGTAATTGCGAATGAGGTAGCCATGCTAAAAAGAGGAAATTAAAACAGGAAATATGATTAAGATGTGACTTTTAATGGCACTTAGCTGTAATGCAGAGCTTCAGATGCAAGCCTATGGCAAATGGATGTAACATTTTTTAGCATCTGTGTAACAGCTGTTTTGAACAATTGAAACTGGCCATTTCCACTGTGTTTGTCCTGTGGGTTAGACCTTAAACATTCTTTAGTTATTTGAAAATGAGAATCTAGTTTTTACAGCATTTATTCTTTATGTTCTGTAGCATACCTACTTCTGAGATTATTCTTTTTCATTTTGATAAATATGAATATTAAATTTCAGAATCGTGAACCTTTGATGCCGTCTCCACAGTTTATCAAATCTTACTTCAGTTCTTTCACTGATGATATCATTTCTCAGCCCATGCTTAAAGGAGAGAAATCTGACGAAGATAAAGACAAGGAAGGAGAAGCTCTGGAAGTAAAAGAAAAGTAAGTATTCCAGGCATGGTGTCTCCTGAATGTTTTTGTTTTTTGTTTTGTTGTTTGTTTTGTTTTTGTTTTTCGCTGCTGCCATGAACCTCCCCTGAGGTTCAGAGTCACCAAAAACAAAACAAAACAAAAACCCTTAAGTCCAGGTAGATATAAATAAAATAAATTATATAATAACTCTAATTGTTGTCAGATGTGATGGGGGGCACACCTGTAGTCCCAGCAGTTGGGAGGATTGCTGTGAATTCGAGGACAGCACTAGATAGTGAGACCCTGTTTAAAAAAATAAATAAGGATTTTAATACTCTTCATTGTTTTAGGGTTAGGGTTAGGGTTCTCTTTCTAGCACGTGTCTGTTACTCCTCTGGTGTTCAAAAATCTACCCTACTTTCACAATCTTGTATTGTGATTTTTCTCAAGAGGATGCCTGTTGAGTCATTTGCCTACTTGAGTAAAGGCAGTAACTTGAAAATTAATTGTGTAGCTTAACATTTAAATGTTTTAGTGCATGGAAGATTTTAACAATTATGAGACACTTAGGAGTACTTAAAGTTTAAATTTCTTCAGGGTACTGCTTCCCCACCAAAATGCCATTCTTTAAACTTCTTATG
Organism: Dasyprocta punctata; assembly: GCA_004363535.1. Lineage (NCBI taxonomy): Eukaryota > Metazoa > Chordata > Mammalia > Rodentia > Dasyproctidae > Dasyprocta > Dasyprocta punctata. Next base: position 29,705 of record RJWM01010499.1, on the reverse strand, counting down.
TTTGAGATGTGGAAATGTTTTTAATACCTACCATTTGTGTTCTTAATAAGTAGGAACTTTTTACTTCCAGTCTGATTTGATAGCTGTTTCTATTTTCTTAGCTTGGTGACCAGAAGAACAAAATAAGGAATATTATAATGTAATCACAGGAACGCTTAGTGCAGAGTTGTAAGATTTTGATTGATACAAGTTTTCTTTTAAGCCCTTTACTAGCCAGTTTCTCTACACAGAATGGAACAACTAAAATGAGAATTTGCACTTCAGTGTGTAGCTCCTTGACTTACATCCTGATACGTCACTGAGAATATGTAGGTTAAAAATACATTTATTCAGAGCACATATTGAACTTACTATTTGAGCATCTAAATTTAGCAACATAGAGCACACTGTGGTTGTTCGCCTCCCACTGCCCTGGCTGACTGGGAGCTATGACTTTGCTGCCACTGCCCAGCATCACACAGCAGCATCGTACCGCACACTGCCAGCCCAGGGCAGGATCAAAATGCAAAGCACAGTTTCTACTGAAACATACCATTTTCACACCATGCTGAAATTCAGCCATTATAATTAGGAACTATCTATATTAGAAGATGGCTCAAAAAAGTCATCTAGTACAAGTATTTTTTTGTTTTCAGTTTAAAATACCTTCTGTGAGTATCTCCAGTGACAATATCTTAAAAGAATAAATAAAATTGTGCTCATTGTATTTTTAAAAGTAGAAAGATTTGTTTTTTAAAGATCTATTTAATACAAGAATTTTGCTTTAAATTTACTTTTTTTTGATTCATATACTTATGAATTCTAAGTCTGTTTAGGCAAAATAGTAAATATATGAGAGCACTACTGTATTTCCCTCTCTCCAGTCATACTCTTGTTTAGTCCATTCTCTACAAAAGAATCTTTACAAAACACAGTTCAGATCACACCTCTTGTTTTAGCTTGTATTGCACTAAGCTTGCCTGCTTGTTTCCTATTCCTGTGTTCCTGTGTTATTAAGTGCTGTTTATGTGCCACAGATAGGAAGGTGAATGAGACAGGATCCTTACTCATGATGTCTCTTTTACTAGCTTACTTTTTCACATATTTGTCTAAGCCAAGGTCTTAACCCAGGTTTCTGCCATGGATTCTGTTTCTTTTTAAAACTTTCCCTACGGCATCAAGAAAATTCCATCCTACTTCAGAAATCTTGGACTTTTTTTTAACCTTTCTCCCAACTAGTTCCACACTGGCTGATTAACTTGTTAAAGGAAAATGGACAGTTGCCTAACTTCGGCATGCTAAATGTGAAAAGTTTTAGCATTTGACTTTTTCTTAGTAAATAATTTCGTGTTGTTTTCATTTTTAGTTCTGGATATTTAAAAGCCAAACAATACATGGAAGAAGAAAACTATGATAAAATCATAAGTGAATGCTCAAAAGAAATAGATGCTCAAGGAAAATACATGGCAGAAGCGTTATTACTACGAGCCACCTTCTACTTACTTATTGGCAATGCCAATGCTGCCAAGCCTGATTTAGATAAGGTCATAAGTTTGAAAGAAGCTAATGTGAAGGTACATTTTGAAATGTTTGTGCATGTGCAAAAAATCAATAAGTAGAAATGATTTTATAGATCTTTTGCCAGATATTTTAGCATTTCATGTGCCATTTTCCAAAAAGGCTGTTTTTGTTTTGGAAGAAACCTAATGATGAATGTGTTGGTGCTATGAATCTGAAACATAAATGTTAATATTTATCTTCAGCCAAGAAAGTAAAATATTTTTCCAGACATTTCAGCTTCCCCTTGTAGCCACTACTGACTGCATTGGACTGTTTGGGTTGTACTAAGGGTAATAATGCTGTAAGTAGTATGTAAAAAGTAGTTCCACGTTTTAAAATATGCTTACAAAGAATAAATACATTAGCAATATATTTGGAAAGATCTTGTTACATGAAGAAAGGGACAGGCTCTAAAAATATGATATGTAAAAGTTTTTGCAGTTGTGTAGTTAAAATAGCTTTTCATTTTTCAAGTGTTTTAATGTGTATGTATGTAATGATTTTCATAATGAAGGCTTAATGGGATCTGTCGAATTCTGTGATTTATCTTCACGAGTTTGTCAACATCTCTGTAGCTTGCTGCCTTATTCTGTGAACTCTGTAGCTTTTTTCTCTGTAAGATGAGCCATCCATGTGTTTGGGGCCTAAGTATTTGTTAAAAGTTCATTTCAAAATTATATTTTCAAATTGAAAATACTTTATAATATTAATTTTATTTCTTATGATTTTCCTGATGACTACAATTACTGTATTTTGTTGTGGGTTTTTATAATTGTGGGAACCATTCTCTTATGTATTGCCATGTGTAGTCAATATTGATAATATGTATACACACACAGTCTGCCAAAAATGTGTGTACATACTTCTGGAAAATAAAAACTTTTGTAACTATTTTAATACTAAATTTATTGAAGTATCATGAGATTAGGACAAGTTCCCTTTGGCCTCTGCAATTACAAGAGGTGCTCAAAGTGGTGACCCTTAGCTCCTGGGCCTTTATTAGTGCAGAGACTGCTGCTTGGGTAACCTTGATCATTGAGGCTGCTGTACATGCATTTGAAATTTCTTGCTAGAGGCCAACAATATTGTGGGTTTTCTGTGATATACAACATCCTCTAGGCTCCCCATATGAGAATAACACTACCTGTTGGAAAAATATCATACTGTTGTTCTTTTCCTGAAGTAGTGTGCATACATTTTTGGTGGAATGTGTATATGTGTATGTGTGATATTGTTCTGAACAAAATTTGAAAGAAAAAATGTGTTTTCTTGATCATGACTGCGCCCACCCCCACTCCCAGATTGAACCCAAAACCTTTACATTCTGCTACATCTGCAGCCCCAGTTTTCAAATGTTTTACTTTTTGAGATAAGGTTTTGTTAAGTTGCCTGGGCATGTCTCAAATTTGCAGTACTCCTGCTTCAGTTTCCTAAAGTAGTAAGAGTTACAGGCGTGTGCTACCACACCCAGCTCTTAAGTTTTTTTAACAGCAAGTAGTAATGATGTCTCTGAAGAGTAAAAGTTAACGCAAAATGAATTGAAAACCTAAATGTAAGAGCTAAAACTCATAGGAGACAACAGAGGGGTAAATATTTATTATCTTGTATTAGGCAAGGGTTTCTGAGATAAGACACCAAAAGCCTAAGTGCCTCTCCAAAAAGAACATAATATTAAACCTTGTCAGAATTTAAACTATTTATGATTGAAAGGACACCATCAAGATAAACACTTTCCACAGAATGGTAGAAAATATTCATAAATCATTTATCTGATAAGGAGTTTATAATACAAAATAAACCAGTCTTAGAATTCAACAGTAGCCTGGCATGGTGGCGCACTCCTGTCATCCCAGCACTTGGGAGGTTGAGGCAGGAGAATTGTTTGCAAGTTCGAGACCAGCCTGGGCTACAAAGTGAGCCCAAGGCCAGCCTGAACTGCATATTGAGACCCTGTCTCAAAAAGACAAAAAAAAAATTTTTTTTTTTAACAGTAAAAAGACCGCTGGGCCTGGTGGCTAAAATCCCAGCACTCAGGAGGCTGAGGTAGGAGGAGCGTTGTGAGTTCGAGACCAGCTTGGGCACAACTCGAGCGCAAGGCCAGCCTGAGCTACCCAGTGTGACCCTGCCTCAAAAAAACCAGGGCCGGGAGTTTGGCTCAGTGGTTTAAGCGCAAAGTTGTGAGTTCGATCTCCGGTGCCCAAAAAAAAAAACAAAAAACAGTAAAAAGACCTCTTCAATTTTCCACTGGACAAAGGATCTGAATAGACTTGTCTTCAGTGAATATATACAAATGACTGATAATAATATAAAATTATGCTTGGTATCATTAGCCATTAGGAAATTGTAAAATAAAACTACTGCAAGATATAACTTCAGAAAGATGAACAATAGAGCCAGGTGTGGTGGCGCACGCCTTTATAATAATCACCCAAAGAGTCAAATACCAAAAAGTGCAAGAAATCTGTTCACACACTACAGACCCAAAGAATCCAACTGAAGGCCTGGATCTCATGGCAGTATCCTGCGTGAGTCCAGCTAAAGACCTAGAGCCCATGACAATGCCTCATGCAAGTCTGTTTTCCAGATCTGCACTGGCAGGGCCCAAAGGTCAGTGGTGGAAGCTAGAAAGAGCGTGCCAGGAGGATGAAGGATCAGTGCCAGTATGCTGAGGGAATGGCGCTAGAGTTAGGAAGCCACACTCCAAATAAAGACCAGAGCTCCCCTGAAACGTAACACAGCCATCTTCAGCAACAATGAGGTCCCAAGCTCCTTTGACCATGAGAACAGCCAAGTACATATCAGGAAGCCAGCGTGACAAGCTTCTCCAGGAGACTGAACAGCACACCATCTTCCCCTCCAGAGCCAGGAAGCAATGCTCCAAGTAAGGACCACAGTGCCCCCAAAGTGAACCGCAGCCATTCTCAGCGACAACAAGGTCCTGAGCTCCTCTGTTAGTGACAACAGCCAAGTTCATATCAGGAAAGAAGCTCAACAAGCTCCTCCAGGAAAACAGCAACAGGAGAACCAACAGTACTTCTTCCTCCAGTTCTCCTTCTTATGTTGGCAACAATCCTCAGGTGGGCCATCCTCAACCAGCACCACGCTGATTCAGTTCAGCTGGGTGTTACAAGTTGCCCACCAGCTGTCGTCCCACCACTGTGGTGATCATGTGGAAAAACCAGGACCAAATCAGATGGAAGACACACAGGCACCAAGGAGTTGGAAGGCAACTTTTCATTACACTAGCAGGCTGAGGGAAACTGAATTCCAAATGATTAGCCCTGCCTAGAGGTTAAACATATGTTTTAGGCAGGAAGTACAAGTACCAAGTTATTTTATAATTAGTTACATAGGCTGGGTCATATGTTGTCAGGCAAACTTGTTCTGGGCTGAAGGGGATTTCTTAAGGTCGGGGGCTTGCGTGAACAGGAAGAATGAATCAGTTTAATTGAGCCAGTCTGCCCTTTGAAGCAAGTTAGCACAACAAGATATACTTTCTGGCTGAGTTATGTCTGTCTTACAAGTTGCAGCTGGCATGGGAGATTTCAAGACTGAGTCTCAGCAGGCCTTCCCTGCTCTTAATATACTGTCAGGTTTTAAAATTTCCCTTCACAACTGCTTTTAGTATGTACATTTTAAAAGATGAGCTTTATAGTATGTAAATTGTATGAGTTTATTCAAAAAACTAAATTTTTTTTATTCAAAAAAAGTAATGCTGAATCCTTTCTCATTTGGGGATCCAGCTTCGAGCAAATGCCCTCATCAAAAGAGGCAGCATGTACATGCAGCAGCAGCAGCCTTTGCTGTCTACTCAGGACTTCAACATGGCTGCGGACATCGATCCCCAGAATGCAGATGTGTATCACCACCGAGGACAGGTCAGTAGCCTATCTTGGCCTCAGCCTGGCAGTGATCCTCTTCCCTCAGCCTCCTAAGCACTAGGATTAGAGCCATGTGCCACATTACCTGGCTGGATTTCTTACTGTGAGGAAGTATTAGCTTAGACTCCAAATAGTACCAAAGGGGTAAAAACATCCTCTGAATGGAGTTTTATGATAGGCATATTAGGTTTTTTGTAGGAAAAATAAGTAATAAAGAAGGCATTTCCCAATTATAGCATTACATGGAAAAAATGTGACTATAATTTGCTTAACATGGTTTCTTAGAATGCAGTATAGGGGGAAGTATGGGCTATCTATGTAACAGTAAAGCTTAAGTTCTAATAGAATTTTACCTACTAATGTTTCTTCCTAGAGGGGGTAAAGAACTGAGATAACCTCTCAAAATTCTTTACATTTTCATCTTTACTGGTAGTGTCTTACAATTGATTTGAGGCATGGTAGCACATAGCTGTAAACCCAGCACTCAGGAGGCTGAGGCAGGTGGATCACTTCAAGTTCAAGGCCAACCTGGACTACATAGTGAGCCTAAGGCCGGCCTGAACTACATAGCTAGACTGTGTCTCAAAAAAAAAAAAAAAAAAAAAAAAAAAATTTTAAAAGTGTTTTTTTCTGACCTGCTTTGAAATTAAGTAGGACAAAATGTTTAATTCCCTTAATAATGAAAATAATAATAATAATTGAAATTACAGAGAAAAAGTGTCAGGTTTATATTGCCCTTTTTAAAGAAATAGACAGCAGTTTCACACTCCAGAATATGTCCTTTAAAATTACAGAATTGTCTGGTTCCTTGTTTCTATAATGAATAATTATTATATACTGATCATTAGCCATAGCAAAAGAAACAGTACATATTTAGCTAGTGAATTTATTTTGAATTACATTTACTTACATGGTTTTTTGTTTTGTTTTTCTTAGCTGAAAATACTTCTTGATCAAGTTGAAGAAGCAGTGACAGATTTTGATGAATGTATTAGATTAAGGCCTGAGTCTGCTCTGGCACAAGCTCAAAAATGTTTTGCATTGGTAGGTATTTCTTTTTGTGACTCCTAAACATTTTTATTTCCCAGTATCAACAAAGACGAGTATTGTGATCATCTGTTTTTCTCCCAAAACATGACTACAGTGAGGAAAACATGTTAGCATGTGTGTTAATCAATGCTAGCTCTTACATTTCTCTGGATATTTGGATTTGTCTTGATAAATGTTTGTCCCTACATTTACACTCCCCTAAACAGAACTAGTCTTCCTGCTTCTCTGCAATAAATCTGAATGGAAAATCAAATGTTTATAATCATGACACCAATATAACTGCTCTTTTATCTCTCCTTTATAGAGTTGTTTCTTATTCAAAAACACAAAGCTAAAAAAGTAAAGTAAGTCTATTTCAAGTAAAGTTAAATAGTTCCAGTTTCCCTATACCCAGATTTCTGAAAAAGAGTTTCCTATTTTTCTTTTCTACTTAGGAGACTGAGGCAGGAGGACCACAAGTTCAGGGCCAACTTTACAAAACCCTGACTCAAAATTAAAAAATAAAAAGGACTGGTGATATACCTCAGTGATGAGCATCCCTAGGTTTGATTCCCGTTACTGCCAAAAAAAAAATACTCTTTAGTGTGACACAAACATTATAGTTGGAAAAAATAATAAAAGTTTTTTATTGTAGAAATTCTCTTATTATATACAAAGTTAACTTCTTAGAAGGATATATGTAGAGCATGGATTTCTAATATTTTGGCTCACCCAAACCATACTGCGAAGAGGAAGTCTTGGGCCACATATAGAATACATAATATAGTTAATATATGTAAGTAGCAAAACTTCCTTTTTTCATATTTTTCGTTATAACATTTCTAATATTAGCAATGCTATATACAGTGATATGATAAGCAAAAAACTATACTTTTTTATACTTTCTATACCACAGCTGCTAAAAACTATTTTGATTTGTGTGTATGTTTTCTTTTTAGTACATATTTGCCGTGCATAATGATTATATTCATTGTGGGGAATTATTATGTATACATAACACCTCTTAATTTTTTTTCATCTTTTTTCCTTCATATTTTAACTGGATATTTTACAAAGTAGCACAGCCCAAGTCTAATAAATAGGAAAACTTCCATGTCTGCTTAATAACAATAAGCACCTGTCTTCACAGGCGCACATACTGTAGGTAGGTTGAAATTCTGTGAACAGTGTTACTCACCACATTGCAGAAGCACATCTAACATCCGACACGCTCAGGTTTCAGTTCAGCTGTGTGGCAGGGGCAGGAGACAGTAGGGGCTGCACTGCGCTCAGTGATTCCCTGTGCATTCCACACGAGAGCAGCGCGATCAAATCATGAACAATACTGCTAAAAAAGTCACATAATAATGTTAAAGTTATGGTCTTTTGGATCCACATTACTAGCTGTCCCAGGCGGCACGTACCTTTTAGGTTGGACTCACCTATAGAATATTGAGTACCTTGAAATTATGTAGTGGTTGAGGTTCTAGTTTACACAGGCTTTGGATCCCTGCTCCTGAGATGTTCCCTTAGAATTCTTTTGGATGCTGTTGTGGTTACATTGTGCTTCCTGGTATAACCCTTCCCCCTTCTGGGACCAAAACTTCTAAGCCAGCAGAACATAAGGTCATGGGGACAGGAAGCAAAAATTTTGCTAGTGGATCACTAGGGGTAATAGTGAGTGGTACCATTCCTACTTCCAGGCCTTGATTCCTGGACCCATGAATCCTGACTATAGGAGACACAGTGCCATATAGTGGACACTGATAAAAGCATTTCCGACCCTCTGAAGTACCTTAGCCCAGCCCTGCAAGCTGTTGCTACCTAGCTGGCACCTTAACTGCATCTTCAAAAGACCATTCCACCTTTAGATTGTACACAGGCCACCCCCCACTCCCTAGGGCAGATATAGCACTCACAAAGTCTCTTTGCCCTCCTCTTGCTCAGGATGAGGATATTTACAAAGTAAGAACCCTGGCTCCCTGCTGAGTCTCTCAGTTATTAAACTTTGTGAAGTTCTCAAGTTGACACAATGTATCAACCATAACACATGCACTGTATAAGATTTATGTAATTCTGTATGTATGTCTTTTATAATATGTTAATACTCCAAAAGTTTTTGAATTCTTTGACAGCTCTGTTTTAATTTTTTAAATAGTATCGCCAGGCGTATACAGGAAACAATTCTTCACAAATCCAAGCAGCAATGAAGGGTTTTGAAGAGGTCATAAAGAAATTTCCAAGATGCGCTGAAGGCTATGCACTGTATGCCCAGGTATCTGTGACTTTTTAAATTGTTTGAAGAAATATATTGTATGCTGAAACTCAGTATGGAAATCAGAAAACAGTGCTGTCCTGGCTCCAACTAATGTGGAAGCAGTTGGCTTTCTTGCTTTGCTTCTCTTGGCCCCCAGGATGGTCCTAAATCACACATCACATTAGGAGAACCTTCTGTGTTATATAACTTGGAAACCATGACCTTAATCTCATAAGGAAGGGAAGATTAAGGCAAGCATTTCTCTCTTGTTTTGATTTGGATTGGATTTGTGAAACACATAAGTACCTTAGAAAAAATGTACTATGTATAGCTGGTAGTAAGTATCTATAAAAAGATTTCTTTTTGTTGGATCACCATCCTTTTAATGGTTAACTAGACTATAACTGCTTATATTTCCTTTGGTTTCTCTAAAGTTTTTAGAGTTTTCTTCATTTAGGATTGAAATTATGAAAAGTAGAATTTAAATTGTAAGCCGGGCGTGGTGGCGCATGCCTTTAATCCCAGCACTCGGGAGGCTGAGGTAGGAGGAGCGTTGTGAGTTCGAGGCCGGCTTGGGCTACAATGCAAGCGCAAGGCCGACCTGAACTACATAGTGCGACTCTGCCTCCAAAAAAAAAAAAACCACACACATCACAGAAATAGAAAACACTGAGCAATTTCCCTAGTAGACTCCTCCTAAACCATTCTTATTTTGTTTTTTAATTTGCTTCATGCTATCTTTAGGCAAGTTACAAGAAAAATTTAAGGAGGATGTTGAGGGTTTATTGAGGGAGACTGTGTTGCATCTGTTCATCATCTTGCAATTCAGACAAATTTTGGTACAGATTTCTATGAGGATATAAGCAAAGGCCGCTGAATAGCTTTTAAAGAAACACTACAAAACTTTTCTATAGAATGTTCTTTAATTGCACATTGTCACTTTTACCCTTGAAATATGTGTCCTTTGCGCATCTTACCTCATCAGCACTTGCATTATTATAGCTGTTTGCACTAAAACTTTAATTTTGCTTTTCTACATAGTTACATATAATGAAACTTTATTACATATACATACATGTTTAAATAATATTTTTCTATAGCTTCTATATAGATAGATACTGTGTAACTATATATAACTTTTTTTTTTAATCCTCAAAACTTAGGCTTCAGTGCTAGCAGCTCTCAGTTACACTGTGAGCGTGATCTGGTATCCATAGCACCAGGCCTTCTATTTTAGCCTTGAAATTTGTCTAAGTAGTTGATTGTAGCTGCTGTTATTTTTATCAGTTGTTTTTAAGGAATGATTCTGACAACAGTTAACACACACATCTTAAATTATCCTTCCAAATGAAAGTTGCCCTTAAAGTAATTCCCTTAAAATATATAAATTGTGAGTGACATGAGTATACTTGTGAAAATGTGGTACTAAAGTGAGATTTTCTGTCACTAAGTGGGATTTTCTGTATTCTGCACTTTGCTAGATTATCTGATTCCATATAACTGCTTGCAGAAAAAAGATTTTATGTTTGCAACAGTGCCCTCATAGACCCCAATAAAAATCAGTTTAAATAATAATTATTTTAAACCTCATAATTTGGTAACAAAGTCGATTTTAATAACTAAAAGCAGTGTACTTTAAATTGTTTAGGTTAACAGTTACCTTAATTAAAATATTTTCTCACAGGCATTAACAGATCAACAACAATTTGGTAAAGCTGATGAAATGTATGATAAATGTATTGATTTAGAGCCAGATAATGCCACAACATATGTTCATAAAGGGTATGTATTTTTGTGGTTCTGTTTGTTCCAGTAATATACTAAAATCCCTTCAATGGTAATAAAATTACTTTCTTTTTACCTTTGAGGACACAGGATTGTGGTAGAGAAATATTGCTAACTTAATTGACCAGTGTCTTGTCTTGTCTTGTCTGTCTGTCTTTCTCTTTCTTTCTTTGTTTGTTTCTTTGTTTCTTTCTTTCTTTTTTGTTTCTTTTTTTAATCTTTTTGAGACAGGATCTCACTGTGCAGTTCAGGCTGGTCTTGAAATCACTTTGTAGCCCAGGCTGGCCTCAAACTCGCAGTGATCCTCCTGCCTCAGCCTCCTGGGTGCTTGGATTACACTTGACCAATTTCTTAATGCTTGTGGATGTTATTTTATTCTTATATAGAAATTAGTAGATGTACTATTTTCACTCCAGATTAAGGATTTTCAGGTCGGAATATCCTGTCAGATGTTGCTTGTATCAAAATAGAAAATATACATAATTTTTTTCCTGTCCTTGTATACTGGAATATAAGAATTCTCACTTAACATTACAAAGAGTAAAAATAAGGGATGCAAGCTGTGTCCGTAGTAGAACCTAGCCAGTGGTACATGAGCTGCAGCAGGCATGAGAGCCAGGTCGCCGCAGCATCACCTCTGCAGCTGAGCGTCAGATAACAGCACACACAGGGCGGCACTGACACTTCGCAATAAATAAGAGGGTGTTGGGCTGCAGTTTGGGCACTTGGTCTCTAAGAGGTTCTCCATCGCTGACCTAGACCATATATACCATTTTTGTTCGTTTGTTTCTTTGTTTCAGTAGTGATCAAACCCAAGGCCTTGAGCATACTAAACCTGCATGCTACTGCAGGTTCTATCCCCAGCTCAATTGCTTTTCATATTAGGGAACACCTTACAAGTTTACTGAGGGTATAAAATGAAATCATAGGCTTTTCTTTTCCTATTGATACTGGACCATGATCACATCTGACTACCTCTTTGCATTTGCAGTTTACTTCAGCTTCAGTGGAAGCAAGATTTGGATAGAGGTTTGGAGCTTATCAGCAAAGCTATTGAAATTGATAATAAATGTGATTTTGCATATGAAACCATGGGAACTATTGAAGTGCAAAGGTAACTTCTAGAGTCTGTCCCTAGACATTTTGGCAGCTCCATCTATGTCTGTTGTTCTTACTATGTACATGTTATTGTTAATAGCCATTAAATTTTTAAAGTTTGTTCTACCTTTGGATGTGAGGTTTCCTTAAAACTATGCAACTGATTTGCCTTATTGTATTCTTCCAAATTAAAAGTTATAAAAGTTGTTTTAAGTCAGACTTACACATAGGAAGCGAAACTTGATATTTCTCTAATATATGTGTTCTTTCCTTTTTTCACCTAAATTATTCCTATTGGAAGGGGAAAAAAAATCATCGTAATGTGTTTTCTATGCCGAACAGAGTAACAGGGTTGGCAGCCAGGGTACCTCAGGTCTGAATCTGTCTATAAAGAAACAGCCAGCTTAGTGACTGGGCAAGTTCAGCATCTTCTCTAAGCCTCCTGAGTTTTCTTCAAAATTTGGTTTAGGCCAGGCGTGGAGGCACATGCCTATAATTCCAGCACTTGGGAGGCTGAGGCAAGAGAATCACTGCAAGTTGAAGGCCAGCCTAAAATACATGATGAGACCCTGTCTAAAAATAAAGAAAAGAAAATAGGGTTTGGCCTAGTACTGAACTTTAGGTGTCTTCCAGATATTCAGTTTATCTATACTCTCATCTTTGTAATGGTGGAGATCATATGATCCCTAGGATAATTGAAGAATGTAGACACTAATGCCCAGATTGACAAAATTAACAAGATTGCATACATAGTAAGCCAGCAGTCAAGACAAGATTTGATTTCATATTTCACTGATACCAGAGTCTCTGACCTTGCCATCATCACTTGTCAGGAACCAGCATGAATCTTTTTTTTTTTTTTCAATCATTCTGTCTTTAGCCGGGCGTGGTGGCACACGCCTTTAATCCCAGCACTCGGGAGGCTGAGGTAGGCGGAGCATTGTGAGTTCGAGGCCGGCTTGGGCTACAACGCGGCGCAAGGCCGACCTGGGCTACATAGTGCGACCCTGCCTCAAAAAACCAGGGCCGGGAGTTTGGCTCAGTGGCTTAAGCGCCTGCCCTGGCAGGCGCAAGGCTGTGAGTTCCATCCCCGGTGCCGCAAAAAAAAAAAAAAAAAAAAAAAAAATCATTCTGTCTTTCCTGAATTCCTCTCTCCTGTAGAGTAAGCAGAAAAGATAGATGGGTGAATGGGTAGAAGGAAGGTTGTATGGTTCTTTGAGGGGACGGGGTTGTTTTGTTTTTTTGAGACAGGGTCTCACTACATGGTCCAGACTGGCCTCGAACTCACATAGTCCAGGCTGGCCTCAAACTCGCAGTGATCCTCCTGCATCAGCCTCCTGAGTCCTGGGATTACAGGCATGTGCCATCATGTCTGACTGTGGGTCTTTTGAACAATTCTGTACTGACAGTTACATGTAAATATCAAATTTCTTGACTGCTTTTTGCAAATATGTAAAAATAATTTGCCGGGCATGGTGGCATATGCCTGTAATCCCAGCACTTGGGAGGCTGAGACAGGAGGATCACTGCAATTTCGAGACCAGCCTGGACCACAAAGTGAGCTCAAGGCCAGCCTGAACTACATAGTGAGACCCTGTCTCAAAAAAAGCAAAAAAAAAAAAAAAAAAATTTGCATTTAATTTAAGGTATTCATAGATCCTGGGTTACAGATCCCTGATTTAGGGGGTAGGATACAATTTTGTGTTGTTTTAAGAAGTCTATTGTAAATCTTACAATTAAGTAAATGTGAATGAATGAGAAAGTAGTTAGCTGTGAATTGCTTACTTAATCTGAGAATTTTTGAAATTTTATTCTTTCAGAGGAAACATGGAGAAAGCCATTGACATGTTCAACAAAGCCATTAACCTGGCCAAATCAGAAATGGAGATGGCACACCTGTATTCCCTTTGTGATGCTGCCCATGCCCAGACAGAAGTTGCAAAGAAATATGGGTTAAAACCACCAACATTATAAAACAAGAGGAAAGGAGACTGACCGACCCTCTTTTTAAAAGAAGTTTACTCCGTCTTCAACTGAACCATAAACACAGTCATGAACACGTTGAATGGTGGAATTGAGTATTCCCCTTTGTGGTGTTGTCAGTCATTACATCTGTTTCATGTTTAAGTGTTGTGGGCGTGACTGTCGAAGGAAGTTTGCGGTCTTGCAGCTTTTATTCCCTGTGCAACTAAAGCTAAGAACCTGTTAGAAGGATATTAAAATACAGTTGCAGAGTTCAAAAGATAATTGGCCGTGCAAATAAAAACTTTGATTTATTGATTTGTTTTTGGTTTTTTTGGTTTTATTTAATGGGATTGGGGGATTGTTATATTCTGGATGATTTTGACTTTATATATGTGTGTAATATATGAATATTTACACTGTTGGTTTTTAAATTAACACAGTAAGTGCTGTAAAATAGATTCCTCATATTCAAATAATCCTTTTTAGTTGATTTTTTTTTTTAAGGTTGCAAAACTTTAATGTGGATTACAGTAAAACTGAGAGACCTGTTAAATCATTGTCAGCGTGGAAAATGCCTTTGATCCTGCAAAACTTTAGAAACTGAAAATCCATAGCAGTTGGTTTCCATACAGTAAATTATTCAGGAACAAAATTTTCTGATTGCTATATATATTAGAAGACTCTTAATGAGAAATGGACCAGAAAAAGAGGTAAGATGGAAGTGAAGTATGTTTATAATTACTCATAGCTATTTTGTGTAATGAGCACTACTACTTAATGTACTTTTGAAGTATGAATTGTTTATGTGTATAATCCAAAGATGAAATAAATGATATATGGGAGTATTTAATGATCTTCAATTTTCTAGTGAAGTAAAAGGTAGCTAAAGGTTCAAAAAAAATATAAATCTTGTACCCAAAGCAGAGTATTTTTTGAAAATGACAAGTCTAGTGCTTTAAGCTACATGTGCTTAAATAAGAATTTTGAGCCAGTATTTTTAAGCGTGCTAAGTACATGTAAAGTGCTTTTTTTCTATTGAGCCTTAACCTCTAAGGACTAATGGCTGTAGCCCAGGTCTTCACTACAAATAGCGACAGCAGATTTTTGTTTCATGGAGTTCTATTACTCCTTATTTAAGAACCACTTTAAGGTATATTTCTAGTTGTCACTTTTATAGACCATCGTTTTACTCATGTGCTGAATTTTTCTGGTGAGGAAGTGGCTGTTTTCATAAAGGATTTCTTATTTTGAGATCTCTAATACATGGAGAGATTTAAGTCTCAATATAATAAAAGAGCAAGCCTTCTGTTGCAGTTACCAAGAAACGAAGTGTAATTGTTGAAAATAAGCATTTCGCCTTCTTTAAAAGGGTGCTTTACCCTGTTAAAATCAAAAAGATTTTGTTTATAAATGCTGACATTTTAGAAATTATTAGAAAGTATTCACCTTTCAGGGCTGGGAGTTTGACTCAGTGGCTTAAGCACCTGCCCCGGCAGGCGTGAGGTTGTGAGTTCAATCCCCAGTACCGCAAAAAAAAAAAAAAGAAAGTATTCACCTTTCAAAATCAGGCTTTGAAAAGATCGTGGAAGCCTCTAGCTGATTTTAGTAGGGGCCGATAACATAATTTAAGATGACTAGAACAATGGGAAGTTGGAGAGCTCTGTATTTTGTTTCTAAATTATAACAATCCTCAGATACAGAAATGTTCTACATCTCTGACCTGGCTTTTAAAAAAAAGTTTTTATTTGCATGGCTATAATTACATTAATACTGACATGTTCTTCTACTCTTCTTCCTTTTTTCCCCTTGGGGTTGGGTAGAAAAAAACCTGAAGCATGTGCCATTCTTTACAGTCATTCCAAATTCTCACAGACCATTGCCTGTTGTGAAAATATTAGAAACTGCTCTGAAAGCTGCATCTGTCTGTATCTTCTTTTGTAAATGACCTCACATGTAAATTCACCAAATAAATATTACCTTCACGCTTTCTATCTATTCTTTTGAACAAAAAGATAGGTAGTTTGTTCATTTATGATAGTATTGGGTAAATTCAGTCATTCTCTTGTGGCTTCAAACTAACTTTGACAATAGGCACATAAAAGTTTATTGGTATAAATGGTGGAGTTGCCTCAGAGAGCCACCTGACTTAACTCCGTACCTATGTCTGCGCCGTACTCGCACAGCAGCAAGGAAGGTTGTAAATCAGACCTGGGTCTTGTGGCTAAGTTCTCCTTCAGGCTGGTCCCACTGGTGATTTTGAACATAGTTCTCCATCACCTGGAGTCTTTTGGCAAGCATACTTTCCTACCCTTGATGATGTAATAAAATTTTAAGATGCTTTGGTTTTAAAATACAGTTTAAACAGAAGGTCCTGCCTTCTAGAAACAAATCGAAGTTCATTTAAATTGCAGTTTATATAGTACTTTGTACCTATAGAAGTCAACAAATTGTAATCTTAATGTTATTTATAATCCAGAAGACCATATAATTTAACCAAACCAGAAAATAGTATACAAGTAATAATTAGCTGGGGATACAGCTCAGCAGCACAGTGCCTGCCTGGCAAGCGCAAGGTCCTGAATTCAATTCCCAGTATCTCATCCCCCCCAAAAAGTAATGATTAACTAAGCCCTAGTTGGGTGCAGTGGTGCATACCTATAATCCCATCTACTCAAGAGGCCAAAGCAGAAATACCAGAAATTCAGTATCAGCTTGGGCAGTAAATCAAAAAGTCTGCCAGTAAATAGGTTTGTTTGCTTCTTTGCTTGCTTGCTTGGTTTTGTTTTTGGTTTTTTTTTTGTTTTGTTTTGTTTTGTTTTGTTTTGAGAAACGATCTCACTATGTAGTTTAGACTGGCCTTGAACTCACTGTGTAGCCTAGGCCGGCCTTAAAGTCCTGGCAATCCTGCTGCCTCAGCCTCCCTTGTGCAGGATTAGACATATGCCACCATGCCTTGCAAAAGAGTTTTTATGGTTTTTGTATTTCTGTTGTTCTTTGAGTCAGAGTTTTCACTCTGTGGTCCAGGCTGGTCTTGAACTCATTACATAACCTGAACTGGCCTGAAGTTCAGTGATCCTTCTACCTCAGCCTCCCATGTGTGCTGGGATTACAGGTATGCACCACCATGCCTGGCTCTGCTCTTTGTATTTATAAGGAAATAATTGCTCACTTTGGCAGCATATACACTAAAATATAAGGAAATAACTTACGAGTGGTCGGGGAAAGGAATAGATAGCAATTCTACCCCCAGTTCTCTGCTGAATTGCTTTTTTTTTTTTTTTTTTTTTTAAATTGACTTAATAAGGTGTCAATTTTAATATGTTTGCAAGCTTTAACATACTATAATTGAATGAATAATGGTCCTTCAAAAGATAACTAGATCCTTATCCTTGGAACCTGTGAATATTACCTTACAGGACAGAAAGTAAACTTATTTCTTCCAGTAGATGCAGAAATTAATATTCATTTGGCTATTATTATATAAGGTTTATGGTCTAAAAAAATTCTTGCTGGGAATGGTGGCACGTGCCTATAATCTCAGCACTTGGGGGACTGAGGCAGCCATGAGTTTGAGACCAGCATGGGCTACATAGTTCAAGACTAGTGAGCGAGAGCGTGTCTCCAAAAAAATAAATAAATAAATAAAAAAGCACAATTCTTTTGCATATCCCACAGTAGAATTCATATGTACTTAAGTTTTGGCCAAAGGTGGTTTAGGCAGTGAGTTCACAATAGAGTTTTAGTCAGGAGTCAGGATATTTGTGATTTAAAGGAAATCTGATGGTATAATCATCAGGCCAAAAGGCTGCCTTTTGTGTGTAAAATAAAACTTAAGATCAGTATCTTTGAAGATACTGTATTCAAGTGTTTCGAAACTTAGAATTAGTTAAACATGAAAATAAAGACTCTGATTTATTTTAAGGTGACAGTACACACATTATACTTGGTATTTTAGATCTATTACTCTTAGACCCTTTTAGATGGTCTTACTGCCCAGGAACCTGTTGAATGATAGGACGAGAATAGCTGTGGTACCTGACCCCATCCAAAGGAGAAGAGGAAGTTAAAACAGGAAATAGGCAGAGGGAGCCGGGCGTGGTGGCGCACGCCTTTAATCCCAGCACTCGGGAGGCTGAGGTAGGCGGAGCGTTGTGAGTTCGAGGCCGGCTTGGGCTACAATGCGAGCGCAAGGCCGACCTGAGCTACATAGTGCGACCCTGCCTCAAAAAACAAGGGCTGGGAGTTTGGCTCAGTGCCTTAAGCCCTGCCCTGGCAGCCACGAGGTTGTGAGTTCAATCCCCGGTGCCACCAAAAAAAAAAAAAAAAAAAAAAAATAGGCAGAGGGCCAACGTGAGCACTTTCAGAGCCCAGAGACACCTCTGATTCTTTATGTATTTTATTTTTGGTACCAAGAATTGAAGCCAGACCCTTTCTATTGAGCTACATTCCTGGCCCTTTTTATCTTTGAGACAGGGTCTTGCTAAATCACTGAATGGCCCAGGTAGGCTCCAACTTGGAATCCTCCTGCCTCAACCTCCCAAAGAATTGGAGATTACAGGCATAGGCCGTTGTGTGTGCCTAGCTTCTCCAGTTCTTTTGTTTGTAAATGTGACTGTGCTAGTGTTTCCTAGAAGCTGCTGGAAGGTTTACCAAGAGCGGTAGTGGTTTTTCTTCGAAGACAAAGATGTTAATGTATGGATGGATTTTTTTCTAGACTAAAACCTCAGTGTTCTGGTTTTATTGCAGTGTTGGCAGTTAGTGGTAAGTAAGTGAATTTTGGTTGCAGTTTGATACTTAGTTTCTAAGAGGTTCACCATCACTGACCTAGAGCAAGAGGTAAAGTTTCTTGTTTTCCAAAGCTGTTCATTATACACATATTCTTGAAAAGTTTATCTCACACAAAACTATCAATGCTTTCTGCTCACAAGATGTACAAAAAATCGTGGAGTATGGACTGTACATGTTCTTACCTTTTATTCATCTCAAGCTTCATCTTTCACCAGTTTAAAGGATTACAATATCTAAGTTGGATAAAAGCATGGTGCAGGAAAAAGTACAACTGGCCTGAGCAGCAGATGACCTTAGTTCTAACTAAACACTGCTTCCCACCAGGTGTTTGATTTTAAGTAAATGAAGGTCTCATCCAGTCGTAGATATATATAAAGTTACATTATACCACAGAATCTTCCTAGATTAGATTCTCCTAGGGTAAGTCTTCCTAGAATTATTTAGCCAGGAAATTTACAGGTGAACAAATACAATCTATAGAAATAATACCTCCAACTCAGCACTCATCAAGGAAGACTGACCATAAAAAGATGAACATAAGGGGCCGGGAGTTTGGCTCAGTGCCTTAAGTGCCTGCCCTGGCAGGCGTGAGGTTGTGAGTTCAATCCCCGGTGCCGAAAAAATAAATAAATAAATAAATAAATAAAAATAAAATAATCCCAGCACTCGGGAGGCTGAGGTAGGAGGAGCGTTGTGAGTTTGAGGTCGGCTTGGACTACAATGCTAGCGCAAGGCCGGCCTGAGCTACACAGTGCGACCCTGCCTCAAAAAACCAGGGCCGGGGGTTTGGCTCAGTGGCTTACGCGTCTGTCAGGCAGGCGCGAGGTTGTGAGCTCGATCCCCGGTGCCACAAAAAAAAAAAAAAAAAAAAAAAAAAAAAAAATGAACATAAAGGTCTCAAAGGTAGTTAGACCAGGTGGCACATGTCTATAAGCCGAGCATTCATAGGCTGAGGCAGCAGGTTTATGAGTTTGAGGTCATCCTGAGCTGTAACTCAGACCCTGTCTCAAAACAGAACAAACACACACAAAAAAAAGATGAACTAAAAGGAACCCAGAGCTACATGACAGGTTTGGTGCCATACTCAAAGTTAGGTGCAAGTTACATGGAAATACAAGAGGAGTAACTTCTACCAGGTTTAAGGAATAAATGAGTTATAAGTGAGGACTTTTCTAAAAGGGAAAACAACCACAGCAAAAATTCTTAAGGGACATTATGAATCTGGACTGAAAATGATACATCTAAGTTGAGTCCAACAAAGTGAAGTTTTTAAACCAGTGAGAACAGTGGAGCTACATGTATGAAAATTAGCATATATTTAGGACCATGTGTATACATAAGATTACTTCAGGACTAAAGGTAAAATATAAAGAGGCTAAAATTTGGAAATCTCAGCTGGGCATGGTGGCGCACACCTGTAATCCTAGCACTCGGAAGGCTGAGGCAGGAGGATCATTTCGAGTTTGAGACCAGCCTGGGCTACAAAGTGAGTTCAAGGCCAGCCTGAACTGCATGGTGAGACCCTGTCTCAAAAAACAGGGCCAGGAGCTGGGCGTGGTGGCGCACGCCTTTAATCCCAGCACTCGGGAGGCTGAGGTAGGCGGAGCGTTGTGAGTTCAAGGCCGGCTTGGCTACAACGCGAGCGCAAGGCCGGCCTGAGCTACATAGTGCGACCCTGCCTTAAAAAACCAGGGCCGGGAATTTGGCTCAGTGCCTTAAGCGCCTGCCCTGGCAGCCGCGAGGTTGTGATGTGAGTTCAATCCCCGGTGCCGCAAAAAAAAAAAAAAAAAAACAGGGCCAGGGATTTAGCTCAGTGGCTTAAGTGCCTGCCTGGAAGGCGCAAGGTTGTGAGTTCAATCCCGGGTACCAAAAATAAATAAATGAAATAAAATTTGGAAACCTCAGTGGTGCTAGGTTCAAGGTAGGCCAAACAGGCCTACGAGTCGTTCGTAATTTTTGCCAGAGAGGTGTCTTTGCGGGGGTCAGGGCAGTATGTGGCTGCAGGGGCCTGAATAGCAATTGAAAGCCAAGAAATATCTAGTAAGCATAAGTGACTTTAAAGTACTCAAATGACATGTTAAAGATGTACACTATAAACTCTAAAGCAACATATATATATATATATATATATATATATATATATATATATTTTTTTTTTTTTTTCCCCCCCCGGCACGGGGGATCGAACTCACAGCCTCACCCCTGCCAGACAGGTGCTTATGCCACTGAGCCAAACTCCCGGCCCTAGTTTTTTTTTGCGGCAGGGTCGCACTATGTAACTCAAGCCGGCCTTGCGCTGGCATTGCAGCCGAAGCGAGCCTCGAGCTCACAACGCTTCTCGTACCTCAGCCTCCCGAGTGCTGGGATTAAATGCGTGCGCCACCACGCCCGGCTAACAATTATAAAAGAAAGGACTATGTAATGCAACAAAAGAGACAGTAAAATCAGGATGCTTTTCAGCTAATACAAGAGTGAACAATAGCATAAATCGAAAATAGATGGAATTAATCCCAACCATATCAACAACCAACGAATGATCTGAACGCTCCAATTAAGGTCAAAAATCATTAGATTGGATAGAAATATATAACTATATGCTGCCTAACAGGGACATTTCAATATGAAACAAATAGGTCAAAATTAGCAAGATAGGTAGAAAAGGTATGCCATGATACTGCTAATCAAGAGAAAGGGCAATATTACATTTCTATTGGAGTCATTTGTAGAGCCAAGAATTACTTTGTACTGGAAAAGAGGTCAGATGTTCAAGATAATACCCCTGAATAAGCAACAAATAATGAAGTTTCAAAATATATGAAGCAGGCCCAGTGTGGTGGCGCACGCCTTTAATCCCAGCACTTGGGAGGCTGAGGTAGGAGGAGTGCTGTGCGTTTGAGGCCAGTTTGGGCTACAACTCGAGTGCAAGGCTGGCCTGGGCTACATAGTGCCACCCTGTCAAAAAAACCAAGGGCTGGGAGTTCGATCCCCAGTGCTGGGGGCAGGGGGCGGTGGGGTGGGAGGGGGGAATATATATATATATGAAACAGAAACTGATTGAACTATAATGAAAAATGGACAAATCCATAAAATTGACACACCTCTTCACTGATAAGCACATGCGAAATTATGAGTACACAAAACATTAAGAAACCACCATTGTGACTTAATTGACATTTATTCAGTACTCCACCTAACAATAGCAAAATACAAATTCTTTGCAACTACACATAGGACATTAACTAAGCATATACTCTGGGCCCTAAGATTATTCTCAATAAATTTCAAAGGATTCAGATTACACAAGGTGTGGCATGGTGGCACATGCCTATAATCCCAGCACTCAAGAGGCAAGAGAACTGCCAAGAGCTCAAGACCAGCCTGGGCTACACAGTGAGTTTGAGACCAGCCTGAACTGCATAACCAGACCGTATCTCTAAAAAAAATTATATGAGATATGTTACTTGACCACAAAGGAGTCAAATTAGAATTTTAAAATATTGGAAAATCTCCAAATATTTAGAAACACTATAACCCTTGGATCAAAGATTAAATAAACAGGAAGTCAATATTTCGAATTGAAAATGAAAACGTACCAAAGGTTGAGTACAAAACTAAAGCAATAACCAACAACATTAAATTACTAAACACCTATGTTCAAAATGAGAAAAGGTCTCCAATTACTGACCTGTGTCCAAACCCAGGCCTTTACACAGGCTAGTTAAATGCTCTATCACTGAACTATACCCACAGTCCCTCAGGATCCACTTTATTTTACTTTATTTTAGTAGTAGTAGTAATTTTTTTTTTTTTTTAGTTTTTTTTTGGGGGGGTACTGGGAATCAAACTCACAACCTCGTGTTTGCTAGGCAGGCACTTATGCCACTGAGCTATATCCTTGGCCCCAGTATCCACTTTATAAACTAGAAAAAGAACAGCCAGTAAAGCCCAAAATAAGTGGGAAGATAGAAGAAATGAGATCTGTAAAACCAAAAAATATAAAAAAAAAAAAAAATCAATGGAACCAAAACTTGGTTTCATGAAAAAAATCAGTCATACTGGTAAACCTCTAGCCAGAGTAACTAGCAGTAACAAGATGCAAGTTACAATGCAATTTTTTTTTTTAGATTACTCAAGGCCAGCCTGTACTGCATAGCAGATTTTTTTTTTTTTTTTTTTGCGGCACGGAGGGTTCAAACTCACAGCCCCTTACCTGCCGGACAGGTGCTTAAGCCACTGAGCCAAACTCCTGGCCCTTTTTTTTAGATTACTGAAGAGTAAACACTTCTCAAATCATTTCAAAAGGCCAGTAGATCCAAACTAGTCAGATAGTTAAGAAGTACAGACTAATCCTTCATAAACATGAATGCAAAAATATTCTTTCAGCGTTAAACCAAATCGAACAATGTACACGTGCATATATGTGGGGTTTTTTGGTTTTGTTTTTTTTTTTTTTTTTCAGCACCAGGAATTGAACTCACAACCTCACGCCTGTCAGACAGGCACTTAAGTCACTGAGCCAAACTCCTCACCCTGGCTTTTTGAGGCAGGGTTGCACTGTGTAGCTCAGGCCGGCCTTGCACTCACATTGTAGCCCAAGCTGGCCTCAAACTCACAGCGCTCCTCCTACCTCAGCCTCCAGAGTGCTGGGATTAAAGGCATGCGCCACCACACCCAGTTTATAATCTCATTTGTTGGTGGGGGTTGGAGTAATGGCGATCAAAACCAGAGCTTTCTGTTCTGAGTTACATCCTAACCCTCTTTATTTTTTGAGACTAGGTGTCATTAAGTTGCGAAGTGGCCCAGGCTGAACTCAAACTTGCAATCCTCCTGGATCAGGCTGCCAGAGTGCTGGTGTTACAGACGGGTATCACCATGCCCAGCTCATTTATTAAGTCTTGCTATTATTTTGGAGCTATCGGTTTTTGACATTATGATGGTATAAAAGCTACATACACTCAGTAGAAGCTGTGTTTCAAATTCTGAATTTTGGCCTTTTCCTGCACTAAGATATGTGGTACAACACTGGTGATTCTGGGAGCCACAGTTCCCAGTCAGGTATATGACCCCAAGGAAAAACAACCAATATTTTACACTGTACTGTGTTAAGCTATGATGTTCAGTGACGTATTAAGTGCATTTTTGACAATTTTTCAACTTATGGATTTATCAGGAAATAACAGAAAAGAAAAAATCATCTCATAAAAGGCAGGAAAGTCATCTATAAAAATTTAGTATCTGTTCTTTATAAAAATTCCCAACAACCTAGCAATACAAGGAAATTTCCTAATTTGATAAGAAGGCCTCTATGAAAGACTAAACAGTAAATCACAGAACGCTTTCCCTTAGATCAGGACCAACACAAACACATTTACTTGTTACTTCTATTTAGCATTGTAGTGGGGATTCTAGCCACTGCCATAGTCAGGAAAAAGCGAGATAAAAGGAAACCAGGCTGGAAAGGAAATTTTATTTATTTATTTTATGGCACCGGGGATTGAACTCACAACCTCGCACCTACCAGGTCAGGTGCTTAAGCCACTGAGCCAAACTCCCAGCCCTGGTTTTTTTTTTTGCGGCACCAGGGATCCAACTCACAGCCTTGCGCCTGCCAGACAGGTGCTTAAGCTGCTGGGCCAAACTCCTGGTCCTGGTTTTTTGAGGCAGGGTCGCACTATGTAGCTCAGGCCGGTCTTGTGCTCACCTTGTAGCCCAAGCCGGCCTCGAACTCACAACGCTCCACCTACCTCAGCCTCCTGAGTGCTGGGATTAAAGGCATGCGCCACCACCCCCAGCTCAATTTTATTTATTTTATAAACTACCTTTATTTCAGCCAGGCATGTGGCGCACACCTGTAATCCCAGCACTTGGGAGGCTGAGGCAGAAGGATCATTGCCAGTTCAAGACCAGCCTGGGCTACAAAGCAAGTTCAAGGCCAGTCTGAACTGCATAGTGAGACCCTGTCTCAAAAACAGAACTGGGAATTTAGCTTAGTGGTATAAGCCCCTGCCTGGCAGGAGTGAAGTTGGAGTTCGACCCCCAATACCAAAAAAATAAAATAAAATAAAATAAACTGTATTTGTAGGCATGATTAACTATGCAAAAAAAACAAAAACAAAAACAAAAACCATGGACTATCAAAAAGGAAAAAAAACAAAAACAGTACATGAGTTTAGGAAAGTTGTAGAATACAAGTTCAAAATACAGAAATAAATTACACTAGCAATTTTAAGTTCACAAATATAGCATACAAAAATATGTGTACTTGTAAGGTGTATGACAGATTTACTGACCTTTATGCCTTTATACACTGCTAAGAATCAAGGATATCCCCCCACCCACACCCTGTAAGCAACCTGGTGGTTCAGAGGATTGGCTAAGTTGATAGCAACTACAGTATATAAAGCAACTAAATGCTTGTATTGTTCAATTGATTTTGCAGGCCTGGAGCCAGCAGTCTGAGCATCTCTTGGGAAGATGACAGTATGCAATGTAGCAAATATGGGGGATTCTCTTCTGTCTTGTCTTCGAGGCCCAATATTGTTCTCATTGTTTTGCTTTATTCTGATTTTTTTTTTTGCTTTATTTCATATTCTGTTTTTATTGGTTTTATTGTTTTGCTTTTGGTTTGATTTTACTATACGTGATGGAATTGTCAACTGTTCTGAAAATAACAAGATATACCATAGTAGCTATTGTTTTCCTAGTAGCTTTCTTTGAAGTTCTGTACCAGTTCTACTGCTTTGTTTTGATTGATTTTGTTCTGTTATGTTCTGCCGGATTTTACTATCTTTAAAATAAAAAAAATAATAATAAAAAATTAGGGCTGGGGATTTAGCTCAGTGGCCTAAGCACCTGCCTGGCAGGCACAAGGTTGTGAATTCAATCCTTGGTACCAAAAAAAAAAAAAAAAAAAAAAAAAAAAAAAAAAAAAAAAAAAAAAAAAAAAAAAAAAAAAAAAAAAAAAAAAAAAAAAAAAAAAAAAACCCAAAAAAACAAAGGCCTCAGTCAAAACCATTTTGAAAGAAAGCTGGAGAACTGGTACTGACTCCAACAAAGTTACAATAAACACAGCAAGTTGCGTATTGATCAGTGCAGTATAGAGATAGACAAAGAAAGAATAGAGTCCAGAAATAGACTGAGATATATATGGCCCATTCATTTTTTATAAAGTGTCAGGGTAGTTTAACAAGGGTAGGATATACTCTTCAACAGTGCTAGAACTGTACAGCAATGTGCAAAGTAACATCATCATCTTCATCTTGCTTTTACCTATACAAAGTTATACCAAAAGTTAATTCCAAATGGGTCATAAATGTAAGAGCCAGAACTATACAACTCCTAAAAGAAAATATAAAGTCTCAGTAACCTTGATTTTGGCAATTTTCTTAAACACAATATAAAAAGTATGAACTTTTCTTTAAAAAGCAGTAAATAGGTGTTTGTGAAACGTAAGAACTTGCTCTTTCAAACAGTGCTTTTGGTCAGGGATTTAGCTCAGTGGCCTAAGCACCTGCCTGGCAAGCTCAAGGTTGTGAGTTTGATCCCCAGTACCGAGAACAAACAAAAAAAAAAAAAAAAAAAAAAAAAAAAAAAAAAAAAAACAGTGCTTTTGAAAAATGAAAAAGGACTAGGAATGTAGCTCAATGGTGAGAGTTTTAAACTAGCCTGTGTGAAGTCCTATGTTCAGTCCCATCACCACAAAAAGTCAGCAGCCTGGAGGGTGCAGCTAAGTGGCAGAGCACACGCTGGAGCACGTAGGAGGCCCTGGACTCAATGTCCAGCACCAAAAATACCTAGAACAATGGCTTTTTTCTCTCAGATTGGAAGAGAACATTTGCAAAATATACTACTTGACAACTTTTATCTAGAGAATAGAAGGAATCCTTATTGCTCAAAAGAATAAATAATATATTAAAACATGGGCAAGATGTGATAACACTATACCAAGAAAGATAAAGAAGCACATAAAATAATGTTCAGTATCATTAGTCTTTAAAGAAATACAAATTGCCTGCCTGGCAAGTGCGAGGTCATAAGTTCAATCCCCGGTACCAAAAACTAACTAAATAAATAAAACCATAATGAAATACTATAACATGCTTGTTAAAATGGCTAAATTGAAAAAACCAACCAACCACTCTGAATGTTGGCAATGATGTGAAGTCACTGGGACTCCGACAGACTACTGGCAGCAATATAAAATAGCGAAATCATTTTGGAAAATTTTGGTATGAAATGTATGTGTGAACCCACCATAGAAAAATGAACAATTTGTAAAAATATTACCAGCTCCTTTATTTGTAATGGCCAAAACCCAGAAATAATCCAAATCTCTACCAAGTTAAGTAGATAAACAAATGTGATATACATGCACACTTATACACATACATGTTCATACAGTGGACTTGTACTCAGCAAGAAAAAAAAAGTAAGCTGCCAATACCACCCCCCAGATAAATCTCCAAATAAGGCATACCAAAAAGCACATACAGAGGGATTCCATTTTTATATAATTCTAGAAAATACAAACTAATCTACAGTGGTATTACTGGTTTTTGCCTAGGAAAAAGAGGAGTAGGCAGAGGGATGATAAATGAACACAAGGAAAATTTGGGAAGTGGTAGATATGTTGGCTACCTTGATCAGTTGTTTTACGATTATACATATATGTCATATTGTACCAAACCATACACTTATTTTCTTTTCTTTGCGGCACCGGGGATTGAACGCACAACCTAGCGCCTGTCAGACAGGTGCTTAAGTCACTGAGCCAAACTCCCAGCCCTGGTTTGAGGCAGGGTCGCACTGTGTAGCTCAGGCCAGCCTTGCGCTCAGCGTTGTAGCCCAAGCCGGCCTTGAACTCACAACGCTCCTCCTACCTCAGCCTCCCGAGTGCTGGGATTAAAGGCGTGCACCACCATGCCCAGCTCATACACTTACTTTTTAACAAATCACTTTTCATTCTTGTTCTGAGAATACAGAGGTTAGATGACATGATATCTTCATTCGATGCAGTATTAAGAGAACATGTGCATGTGTATCTTTCTTTAAAAAATTTTATCCGCATGGTGTGTACCTACTGTGTTTAACCAGTGGTGCACTAGGTCCATCAGTGCACTAGGTCACCAGAGCTGACTGCGCATCTATTCCCAGCTCTGTTAGAGGTGTCATGTTGACACCTTCAAAATCGTGAAAATTGGCAAATATTACTACAAAATCAGGATTTTTTCCTCAGAAAGCTGGGTCCTAAACGATTACTAAATCACCACTAGCTATAACATACGTAAGCAAAAACACATTGAAGTTCTTAATTTTTATTTGTGCAAAAACATTTTGAGAAGGCCAAAAAGTCTGAGACACATTAGGCTCTGCAGTTCTTTACAGAGTGAGAAAGTATTATAAAGCAAAAAGAAAAACAGAAAGACATGAGACTTTCAGACGCAACCCTACCAGAAGAAAACTTTTGCTGATTCATACTGAGCTGCTTCCACCAACACCGCCACTGCCATTCTCCCATAGGTGCTCACTGCTGACCTAAAGCCAAGAGGGTCTGGGTTTGAATCACTGGCTCCTTCTTGAGTGTGAAGAGACTAACGGGTGGCAGGAGGGAAGAGGCTGCCACTTCATCTGGCAAACAAAAAGGATCACTGTGCTTCCCACAGCTACAGAGACCAAAAAATTAACTTTTAAGGCACTTCTTGGAAAAGACCAGCACCAGACCAAGTTACCCAGATAACAGGTTCCAAATCCAGCAAGTGGGATAGGAGGTTCATTACAGAAACATATTTGTGTTAGGTCAATCAAACACCAGGATACTAAGATCCGCTATTTCTACCAACTGCTTCACGGTGACTTAAGGATAGCAGACACTTCAGAGCCAGTCCCTTCTTTTTCTGCTCTTTGACACTAGTCTGTGTCCTTTCTATTTAATACGGTGTGAAGAATGACAGCATGCTGAGTTCTCTGGGTAGGAAAAGGCTAAAATTTAGCCAGGCATGGTGGGCCACACCTATAACCCCAGCATTTGGGAGGCTGAGGCAGGAAGATTGCTGCGAGTTCAAGGCCAGCCTGGACTATATAGCCAGACCCTATCTCAGGGAAAAAGAAAAAAAAAGTTAAAATTTGAAGAAAAGAAAAAAAGTATATATTCAATAGGGAGTAGGGGTATAATTCAGAGATACAGCATGTGCTCAGCAGGTCTGAGGGCTGGATTCACACCCCCACACACACAAGAAAAAGAATTCAATAGGGAGTTTATTATTCTTCATATCTTCCTGTTCCATGACATGTTGGAAACATAATCATTAGGGTTTTTTTAGCTCCACTGCATACAGGTCTGATCGCTTTTGTCTTAAAACTGGGATTTGCTGACGTATTTCAGCCAACTTCTTCAGATCTGCAAAAACAGGAAAGTGGGTGATGAATACTTTGCAACTTCTTACTAGCCAAGAAAACTGCTCCCCCAAACTGGGAAAACAACCAGAATATCGGCAAGTGACTCAGCAACATCGGTCTTATCTAAACACACAAATGACCTGGCACGGGTCCTGAGAACATTTAAAACTCAACCAAGAAAATGCGAACTGAGTTACACCTCGAATATCCTCAAGACAAATAAGGAGCAGCAGAAAGGAGCCCTTCCAAGCGACCACAGCTTCACAGCTATGGAATCTGGCTCGGACAGTGGGGACATCAGAGACCTAAACTGCACCAGGCCAAATCTTACCTATATCTGAATACAGGACCATTTCTTCAGTGCCAGCTTTGGCTATGACTTCGCCCCTAAAATAGATTCAGAGGAGAATGAGTAGATTCACTGATGTCTGGTGATACTCAAGATCTCTACATTTTACCCCACCATCTCAAAAAACAAAAACAAAATGTTTCTGAGATCTAAAACAAAAAGGTAGCAGGGTCCGATGGTGCACTCCTACAATCCCAGTGATGCAGAAGGCTGAGGCAGAAGGTTTACAAGTACAAGTGTTATAGGCAGCTAAATTAGTTAGAAATACTATAGGCAGTCAGACAGGGCTAGGTCCTCAAAGGAACCAGTGCAGACGCCCAGATACTTTGCAACTGTGGGGAGACAGACACCGCCTGCTGTGGGCCAGGCCTCAAGACAAAAAATCAAGCAAATGCACCCATATCTTAAGGAGTGATATTCTTTTTTTTTTGCGGCACCGGGGATTGAACTCACAGCCTTGCGCCTGCCAGGGCAGGCGCTTAAGCCACTGAGCCAAACTCCCGGCCCTGGTTTTTTGAGGCAGGGTCGCACTATGTAGCTCAGGTCGGCCTTGCGCCGCGTTGTAGCCCAAGCCGGCCTCGAACTCACAACGCTCCACCTACCTCAGCCTCCCGAGTGC
>RJWM01010498.1:0-63347 GCA_004363535.1 Dasyprocta punctata | reverse complement strand
GCCTCCATGTCCCACAGACACACCCAGAAGTGTGCTCCATCAATTCCCTGAGTGGTTCCCAAGCCAATCAAGTTAACATAATCAAGCTTGGCTGTCACAGGTTTCCTCTGCTGTGGGACTTCACCACCTTCAACAGATGGTTTCCAAGGTCACTGTGCTCATCTGTATCAAGAGGTCAGTGGGGAAAGTATAGAGCAGTGGCAGCAAACCCTATGGCATGCATGCCGCAGCAGGTACACAGCCAAGTCTCTCCAGCATTGCCCCAGCAGCTGAGCATCAGATAATCAGGTAACATAGGGGCAGTGTTGGCACTTTGCAATAAATAAGTGGGTTTTGAGTTTGGGCACTAGCTCCCTAAAAGGCCCACCATCACTGGTACAGAGAATTGAATGTGAGAATTTATTATGAGGCAATCTGGAAATGGTTTACATCTCTTGGCTCCTCTCCCTGTGGCCTCAAGTCACTGTGAGGAAGGCTGCAAAATAGAATCTGGCTGTGTGTTCAGGAAGAGGAGCAAACAGGAGTGGTCACTAAGTCAATGGGCAAGGTCGAAGTTAGTCTGTTCTCTGTGATAGTACTGGGAGTGTTCCACAGAGACAGAAAACAGTTTTTTACTTCCCAAAGTTATTGTTAGCTTTATTTATTTTTCTCCCTTTCCCTATATCTCTCCTCTAAATGTAGTTCAAAAGCACTTCAAAGCTAAGTAAAGGTCTTACTTAGTGCCACATTTGCATTTATTCATTTTTCAATGAAAGCAAAGCACCTTCTTGATACAATTTACTCATTCAGTGAATATTTAAATGTCTGCTTGTTTACTCCATGTCCAAGGATGGCAGAAACAAACTCATTTTTTTAATTAAATGTATTTTAACTGATAAAACTCAGAACATACTTGTTTAGTCCATGCCCAAGGATGGCAGAAGCAAACTCATTTTTTTCTTTTTAAATTAAATGTATGTTAACTGATAAAACTCAAAACCATACATAACAACAGGGTATCATCTGATGTCTCAGTACATGTGTACATTATGTGAATTCAAAAACTAACATTATTCCTTAAAATGGTATTAAATTGGCATTTCAATTTATAAGAAAAATGTTTATGCACAAGTATGGTTATTTTTGTATAATTTATAATAATCAAACAAATTAAAACAAGTTAAAATGTACAACAATGGAAAATGACTAACTAAAATATGACAGATTTGTTTGTAGAATATTTGGTAGTGATTAAAATCATGTTCACAAAGAGATTTTTACAAAAGAGTATGTTTATGATGTTCTATTAAGTGAAAAATACGGGAAGTATTTATCTTAGTCACATAAATATATGTAGAAAAAGACAATATACCAAAGTTAATTGCTGTTACTTCTGTAGCGGGATTAATAGAACATTGTATTTTCCCCTGTTTTTTCCTATGCCAGTAATTTTTGTACAATAATTTTCTTATTAGACTAAAAAGTTCTTTTTAAAAATAGTCAAGGCAAACTCAAGGAAGCTAACTTGGAAATATGACAGATAATCACAGCCAGGTCATATTTGTGCGTATCAAGTAAAATGAGCTGGAGTCTCATTCCCAAATCAAGGATCAGTAATTTGGTCTGAATATGGTTTTGTCCTCCAAGGTTCCACTGTGATTAAAAATTTAGTTCCCAGCATGGTACTGCTGAAAGATGTTGAACCCTCTGAGAGTCTGAGTCTTGAGGTCCTGGAGAGCATGAGGTATCTCTCACATGATCCCTTTGGTAGTTATCAAGAGAGGTTTGTTATAAAAGTAACAAGTCTGGTCTCTCCCTTTCCCTTTCCCTGTACCTCCTGCTTACTTGCTCCCACATTCACTCTGGCTATTTCTATCTGTACCACGAGGTAACACAGCCAAGGGGCAGCCCTTGCTCAGACTGAATTATGCCTTTTGAACTTCAAGCTTCCAAATCTATGACCTAATAAACCTCTTTGCTTTATAAAGTAGTATGTCAAACATTTTGATATAGGAGTGGAAAACTAATACAGGCAGGTGACCCAAATCTCCCATTTGAGTGTTTTTTCAACAGTATTTTAATATGAATTCCACCAGTCTCATTAACAAAGACTTTAATATCATGATGTTATGTATATAGCCCAAGAATGAGTTGATCAGCGTGAATCTGGCAGACAAATCAAAAACTGAACTCAGGTCAGAGGGTCAGGCTCAGATAGATAAGGCAGAGTAACAAACTTCTTGGTAAGAGAGAATCAGCAGGACACACCAAAAGGCACAAGGCAAGAGATACCACTTGTCAAATAAGTAGACACAAGAGGCAAAAAACCACAGGAATAGATTGAATCCAGAAGTGTTCAGGTTGGACAAAGGCAAGTATTCAGGGGCTGGGCAATTTATATAAATTTCCTAGAATGAGATTTAAGCTAATGCCTCACTTAAAAATAAAAGGTCCTTTTCTCTGGCATGTATTCAAACATCTTACAGGCATAGCTTAGAAAATCTATTTTAGCATTTTCTTTAAAAAGGCATCTTTAATGCTTAGATATTGAAATAGTAACAATAATCCAAACAGTTACTGGGCACCTATTATATAAACTATCCTGTGGCCTCACATCATACCAACTGGCTGCTATGCTTCACAGATATTATCTCATTTTATGATATGAACATATCCTCCCCATTTGAAGATGCTGAACATTAGGTGATCAAGAAACTGCTCAAGTCACACAGTGAGAAAGCTATAGATCCGGATCTTTAACCCAGGTCACTGTAACTCCAAAATCTACAATCCTAACTACTTCACAATTGGTCAGTGGATAATTCTTTGTGGCCATTGGTATTTTCTGGCCTGTAAGAATAAATACTTCAGTAAAGCAAAAAATAGGGTGGGACTGGCAGACACCATGTGCAAGTAAATTACATTAATGCCTTTGTTCCCTGTTAAAAGAAATTGCTAATAGAAAAGCATTTATGAGCAATAACTTGGAGAATAATTATGAATGATCAGCACCCCTAACATCACACAATAGAAAATAGAGATGACTTCTTTTCTCCATCCCTAGCCAAGATAAATAAAAAAGAAATGAAAATTTTATACCAGAGATAGCTATTCAGTCATGAAAATTAACCCAGATTTAGGAAAGATTTAAATGAGATACAAAAGGCATTAAGCAATTAATATTTCTAATTAAAATCAAAAATACAATAAACAAAGTTTGGGTCACTGAAATCCACCCCTTTTAAATAAATATAAAATATAAATATTAAAAAACTCTAAAGGGCAGTAAATACTTCTGTGGACTAGAGACTATATTTAATATTCTCATAATTTGGAGGGTTTTTTTCATAAAACACTAAAAGCAAAACAACAGTACATATTCCCTTGTCTGCTTTTCAGAGATTAGTGTAGAACTATTCAATCAACTGCAATTTAACATGCTCAGATTTTTGTGTTTCTTTTTTAATTGCTCAAGGTTTGACACATTTTCTTCGAAGAATGAAATCTCACGCAGTTAATTGTGAGGAAAGCTATAGATAGGCTAGGGCCACTTTACCTTAACAAAAGTTAACTGTTCATAATCATCAATTGTATATTCTACATCTTTGGTCCTAAATCTAGCAGGCAATTCCAAACTGCAATGCATGTCATTCACTTTGTGTTGAAAGAAAGAAAGATCAACACATTTGATCACATCAAATTAAGAAGATTCTGCACAGCAAAGGAAATCACTATCAGAGTGAAGAAATAACCTACAGAATAGGAAAAAAACCTTTGCCAGATACTCCTCAGACATAGCACTAATATTTAAAACATATAAAAAATTCAAAAAAATTAGATCCACAAAAGTTAAAGACCTAATTTTAAAACTGAGCTTCTGAAATGAATAGACATTTCTCAGATGAAGAAATGTAAATTCCCAATAAATACATGAAAAATTTTCAACGTCTTTGGCCATTCAAAAAATGCAAATTAAAACAATGCAGAGATTCCATCCCATTCCAAAAAGAATAGCTACCATCAAGAAATCAACCAATAACACATACTGGCAAGGCTGTGGGGAGAAAGGAGTCCTTCTTAATTGTTGGTGGAACTGTAAACTAATACAACCACTATGGAAATCAACATGGAGATTGCTCAAAAAACTAAAAATAGAAATTCCATTTGACCCAGATATTCCTCTTCTTAGTATCTTCCCAAAGACATTAAAGACATCATACCACAGTGATATATGTACATCCATGTTTATGGTAGCATAATTCATAATTGTTAAATCTTGGAAAACTTATCTGTCCATCAAGAGATGAACAGATAAAGAAAATGTGCTATTTGTACATAATGGAGTACTACTCTACCATAAAAAGGATAAACCTGAGTTATTTGTAGCTAAATGGATGCACCTTGAGACCATAAATAA
The DNA here is from genome assembly GCA_004363535.1 of Dasyprocta punctata. Taxonomy (NCBI): domain Eukaryota; kingdom Metazoa; phylum Chordata; class Mammalia; order Rodentia; family Dasyproctidae; genus Dasyprocta; species Dasyprocta punctata. The sequence goes on along the minus strand of RJWM01010498.1, from coordinate 58,951 downwards.
CAGGAAAAAAGAAAAAAATTATTGCAATCCATATGTAAAAGTATACTTTGACTATGCACAATTATCTTACATGTTTTATATGTTTTGGCCTATTTTCTGGTTTTTAATCTGCATACATAACAATTAACTTTATAAGGTCTTAAAAGATAAATAATTGAATCTGATGCTGCAAAAATAACATGGGGAGTGGAAGGAAGGGGAAAAACAAACAAAAAAAGAGCTGAATTGAAATGTACATGTACCAAATTCTCTACAGTGAATGTAATCATTATGTACTAGAAATATGTACAGAAAGAGAAAGAGACAGAGAAAGAGACAGAGAGAGGAAGGGTTAAAAGGACTGAGGGAGGGAGGGAGGAAGAGAAAAGAGAGGGAAGGGAAGAGGTTAGTTCCTTAAGCAGCAATTCTCATCCTTTTCTGAAGAGACATTTCAAACACTCTATGAAGAAATTATTAAAAAGAAAACAAAACAAGGAATGCTGTGAATGTCAAACTTGGTAATGGGAAGTCTCATAGCAACCCATGACCACTTTGGAAGAGGGAGAAATGAAACATCTGTTCAAAGGCACCAAAGTTTTGTTCTTGTTGTTGTTGTTGTTGTTGTTTTTCTAATGGCCCAAGCATCAACCTGAAGATTTCATAATGAAATCACTGAAGTTGTATCACTTTTAATTCAGTGAGAGCACTTGGAGTGGGACAAGTCTCCATGACAAATTTTTAAAAGATAATAAATCAAAAGGAAGAAATGAAAAATGATGTAATGTAAAGCTGTCTCATTCTGCCAGATGCTTCTGTAGCACACAAGTAATCCCAGCAAGTAAAATGCATTTCCTGTTATCTTCCCAATAGCTTCGACAACAAGTTATTTGGTGTGGAAGAAAGCTTGAGACTCAGCTCTTGACAGTTTTATAGTCTTTGGTCAAACTTTCTACAGTGTTTGGGGCAGGCATGGCTAGGCAGCTAGGTTATACACACTGACTTTCCACTTGCAGATACACAACATTTACTTCAGGGTAAACCAATAAACCATCTCACCAATTAATCCACAGATACTTTGCATCTCATGAAAGCTAAGCAAAGACTGTAATGTAAAAACCTCAGAAACACATGCAAGTGAATTTCTTCTAATGAATCTTCACATAATCTCCATGAAAAAACTGCCAACAACCAGTAGTCTTTCACATCACTGCCACTTGGGTGAAAAAAAAATACTGAGAGTGTCTCTCAAGAGGAGAATTTAGTTCTGTGGGTTTATGGAGACCCACACTCAGGCGGTAGATGGTATCAAACTTCCGAAATAGTGCCAAAGTTGTGCAAAAACCCTCCTATATTTCTTTTCCCTTCTGGTCACTTAGTTTGTCATTCTATTTTCTCCATAATCAATATTCAAACTTTTAAAAACAATGTCCCTCAAATGATTGCCTATTCTAGCCAAATTGATTGGTATCCTGAATAGAGAATGTGTTTCCCTACCTCCCCGCCTCTGCCTAAATTATTAGCCTACTCAGAGCGTCACCAATCCTCCTTCCTTCACTGTCCCTTCCCATCATAGATTCTAAGGCCTCCATCTAACCCCTACTTGAATGCTGCCTCCAACATAAATATTGCTTGGCCACAGGGATTTGTGCCTTCTCTAACTTAACTGCTTCCACACTCACTTGCTACATAACCATTCTTATATCACCATGTAACTTTTTATTTATATACACTTTTCCCTCCCAAAAAATTACTCAGCCACCTATTGACCACTACTAATTGGGTGGCTACCATACTGGAAACTGAACAGATCTACAATCATCCTATGTCTTTTTAATTCCTATTCCCAGAACCATTGTCTTTATATGTCAGCCAGGCTGAAAAACCATGGATTCACTTTCAGTCTTCCTATTCAATATTCTCATATTCAGTTACCAGGGTTTATGAATTCTAGCAATGTTATATCTCTTACAGCCACCTACCTTTTCCATTTCCACTGCCAAAACCCTTGTTTATGCCTTTATTTTTTTGCCTGGACTATTTCAGAAGTCTTCCATTGGCCTCTCTAACTCGTTTCCCCACCTCTAATCCAATATAAACACCTCAGTGAGATTAATCTTCCTAAATATAGCTCTGACTCACATTACTTCTTTGTGTAAATACCATCAATAGCATCTCAAAGCCTATCAATGAAAGTATTCCTCAATCTAGTATGAACTAGGCCCAGTGTAGTGAGTACTGTGGTATGCCATCAAGAGCCCCCATATCAGGCTATTCATTCATTCCACCAGATGCCAACAATGTTGGTTCTGACAAGTCACAGTTAAATCCTTCTTCAGAAATTGCTCTTGGCAATGGAAGATATTTGGCCCAAATTTTGTCTCCTCCTCAGAGGCTGCCCACGTCCAGTGACTGGTTGCTACGAGGCTATAAAAGTCTGGTTCATTGCTTTAATTCAGGACAACTTTGTAGAGCCATGTAAGCTTCTGAACACCTCAGGGAATCAACTGAGAGCTCTTCTGAAACTTTTAGTTCAGCTTCTTCCTGTACCATATCCTGCCCTCCTCATTCCCTCACAGTTATTTATCCCAAATAAACTTCCTGCCCTAAAATCTTAATCTCAGAATTAGTATTCAGAAAATAGAGTGTCAGATACTCAACCACTTTTCTTTCATATCTTTTACCTCTGTCTTTCACATATCCTACACTTCAGTCAAAGTGGGTAATCTGACATTCTATAAAGACACATCATGCATTCTTACTCACTTAGTAAGTATCTACTATCTAAAATGTCCAGATTTTAAGAGGTAATGACCTAAGAGGAATAAAGACAGTAAAGAGACACTCAGTATACAATATTATCAGTTGCTATAGATCAGATATGGTTTGAGTGTTGGAAGGTTGATCTCCAATGTGCCAGTACTAAGAATCTGCAGAACCTGTAAGGAGTGAGGCTTCATGCGAAGTAATTCATTCACTGGTGACATTGCCCTTGGAAAAGACTAATGTAATTCTTGTGGAATGCCAGTTAGTTCTTGCAAGAATGGGTTATTTTAAAAAGAAAAAAAAAAAAAGCAAGACTGGCCCTTCCTGATCCCTAGCTTCCTGTCTCCCATGTGAACGTTCCTTTTTATACTATCCCTCATTGCGTTGCCATCCGCCATGCTATGATGTGCTGAGGTAGCCCTCACCAGAAGCCTAACCAATGAAGCCACCCAATCTTGGATTTCCAGCTTCTAAAAATGTACAATAAATAAGCTTCTTCTCTTCAAAAGTACCGAGCTTCAAGTGTTTCATTGCAGCAACAAAAAAATGTACTAAAACAGCAATGATTTCACAGCTGAGATTCAGAGGAAGAATGTATCAGAGTTCGCTAGAACTCTATATACAACTGTATATACAAGGGAGGTTTGCAATGGCTACTTGCAGAGGTCAGGAATGAAAGAAAAGCTAGCTGTAGTGGTGCACGCTTGTAATCCCAGCTCTCAGGAGGCTTAAGCAGGAGGATCACCATGAGTTCAAGGGAGGCCGGGGATATGTAAGCAAGTTCAAAGCCAGCCTGCACTACATAACAAGACCCTGCTTCAAATGGGCGAAGAGTCTGTCTGCATGCTAGAGAGTCAAAACATGCATTCAAAAGTGCAAGATCTGGAGCTTATTGCAGAGTCCCTGTTGGAGTCAGTGTCGGGAAGCCAAAGGCTCTACACTGGAAAGCTGAAGTGTTTGAGCTAGAAAGCTGAAGAGTCTATGCTGCAAGGCTGAAGAAACTGATGGCAATGGTGAAGACTGGAGCTCCTCCAAAGAAATGGACATGAGACTCCCTTTTTCTTTCCTTTTTTATCCCTTCCAGCCTGCAAGTTTATTGGCTGGTGACACCCACACCCAGGGTGGAGTTTCCCTCTTCAGTAAATCCATCCTTCAGTCACTCCCAGAACTAGGCTAAACCAATCAGTTGGGCATTTCTTACTCAGGTTGACAAACAGTTAACTACTACAAAGAACAAGAGAGAAGTGTGTGCTAGATAGGGAACAGTATGAATAGTCCTAGAGATGAAAATTCACCTGATGAGTCAATGAACTGGACATGCACTCTACAAGGGCCAAAACTAAGGCAGTTAAGAGGTGGTGGCAAGAAAAGAGGCAAGAGAAGTTGGTAGGGTCAGAACAAGAAAGGCAAGTTTGCCTCATGTAGGAATCTAGATACTATTCTTAGGGGAAAGGGAAAATATCACAGGACTTTAAGGGGAGAACACACACAATGATAATACTTGTGCTTTACAAAGATTTTTCTGACTACTATATAGAGAAAGAATTATCTGGAGAAAAGCTTTAAAATTGATGGCTACTGCAATTATCCAAGCAAAAAATGAGGGTTAGCTGACCCAAGGAGATATTAATGGAGGTGTTAAAACCTGGACACGTTTAGGAGAAACTGAGAAAATACAAAGGATCTTATGGTTTATTACTAAAAGGTGATGAACTAGATGGACGGTATTTACTGAGGTAGGAAACTGAAGAGGATATAGATGAAAGGCAAAAAAATAATGAGTTCAGTATGGGAAAAGCAGCATTTAAGACCGTAGAAGAGTTGGATACTTGATTGTGAACTGCAGAAAGTAATATAGATCTGAACACGAGGAGAGCAGCCTGGCTGGAGACACAGGCATGGAATCATCACCAAATATATAGTAATAGGAAACTGGAGGTGCAATTGAAAAGAGTCATCTGATAAGCAAGAGGAAATCCAAGAAAATGTGGGGGTCACAAAAGCCAAGAGAAGACTTCAAAATAAAACAAGTAGCCAGCTGAGGATCAGTGGAACAGATCAGAAGATGCAGAAACACTTCCAAACACATTCAACCACCTTATCTTTTACAAAGGGGCCAAACACCGTCACCAGAAGAAAGATACCCTCTTTATTAGATGGTGTTGGGAAAATTGGCTTTTCACATGCTGAAGATTAAAACTAGACCCATATCTTTCACCATACACTAAACTAAAATCAAAATGGGTCAAAGATCTAAATATTAAAACAGAAATACTGATTCTGCTGGAAGATACAATACGTAGAACTCTTGAAGACATTGGTGGAGGCTAAGACTTTATGAACAAAATCCCAATTGCACAGGAACTATCACAAAGAATCAACAACTGGAATCTCATCTTATTAAAAAAAGCTTTTGCATAGCAAAAGAAATTACCAACAGAGTAAAGAAACAACCCATAATGTGGAAAAAAATTTTGACAGCTGTTCCTAAGACATGGGACTAATACCTAGAATGTATAAATAATTCAACAAATTCAGACCCCTCAAATTTAAAGGTCCAATCCAAAAATGGGCATCTGAAATTAATAGATACTTCTCAGATGAAGAAGTAGAAACAGCAAATACATGAAAAAATGTTCATGCAAATTAAAACCTTGAGATGCCATCTTATGCCAGAAAGAATGGCTATTATCGAGAAATCAACCAATAACAAATCCTGGCAGGGCTGTGGGGAAAAACAAACCCTTTTCCCAGTTGGTGAAAATGTAGACTGGTGCAACTACTGTGAAAATCAGTGCAGAGATTCCTCAAAATCTAAATTTAGAGGTTCTACTTGACCCAGCTATTTCCCTTCTTTTATCTTCTTGAAAGAATTAAAAGCATCGTACCACTGAGACGCACACCTGTGTTTACAGTGGCACAGTTTTTAATAGCTAAATTTTAGAAACAGCTCACATCCCCATCAACCAATGAATGGATAAAGAAGATGTGGATTTTTTATACAATGGACTACTACTCTTCCATAGGAAAGGATAAACTTGAAACATTTCTAGCTAAATGAATGCACCTGAAACCATACTCTTAAGTGAAACAAAATCAGACACGTGTAAATACGCATTGTTTCTCTGGAGTGAGAAACCTGAAATGTAAATAAGGACCAAAATGTATAATAGATATTGTAAAACAGAAAGAAAATGTTCAAATGGAAAGGAGAACTGCGGGGCAGGGGGAGAAGGAAGGAATGAGAAAAAAAGAGACTAGAAGGAAAAAAATGGAAACAAAGTTTTTGTAAATAACGAAGGGAAGAGAAGTTGAAGGGAGGGGAAGATAATGGGGAAAAATAAGAAGCAATGTATATCATGTACAGGTACAAATTCCCTATGATGAATGTTATCATTATGTATATCTAAAATGTGCCAATAAAAAAGATCAATTAACCACACACACACACACACAAATCAAGTGGTCAATAAAAAAATTCATTGATTAGCAACACTCCTGTGTCTTTGTTGAAAATATTCACCTGGTTTCAAATGTTCTTTCCCACAACCAGAGATCTCAGAAACATCTCCGACCTTCATGAATTTAAATCACCTCACATTTGCATGGTGATTTACTGAACATCATCAGCAATTACCTCATTCACTGACTGTAAGATTCTGAGGGTTAAAATCTCCTACGCGTCTTGGCATCTCCTCAGTTCATTGAAATGTGGATGCCTTAGGTTCAGAAAAGAAGCCAAATTTATGGTAAAAGCTTCAGCAAACAACAGAATGTAAAGAAGGGAAGAGCTAATCTACAGGGCAGAACTACTGCTTATTCCTGTCAGCCAGAGGCCATAAGCAGGACAAACCTGCTTAAGATATTCTTTGTCCACATATGCAAACTTAGTAAATGAAATGACAGTGGCAAGGCCATCCTGGCTTGCTGTTATGACATTAATTTTGTGCACTAGTTTAGTGCTATCTGTGATGCAAAATGCTCCCCACTTCCACAGCATTACCCCAAAACAGAGGCCTCACTTACTCTACTTACCCCAAACATGGAGACAATAAATAGCCAGTGATAAGCAGGCATTCATCTTCTGATTATTTTTTCCTGGAGTGTAAATGAAGAGAAAACCTATTTGAATAACTGTAACTGCCAACTTCGCTTACCCTCTTGTATTTAATGAGCCTATTTTGTTTTATGGGTGCTTCGAAAAAGCTGACAGAGAGGAGGCAGCTACAAACAAAACATGGAGCAACTTGCTGAGCCCTCAATGTGAGGTCAAAGGTTTGCTTTGTTGCAGCCCAGCAGACCAATGTTTTTATGATTGTTTTTTCAAACACAGATCAAAACCTAACCTAGAAGAAAATTCTTGCTTTCTTCCAAAGTGTCAACATGAAAGAGTATTTCAAGGCAACTTGAGGGAGATGCAATCACTAACAACTCAAGCGTAGTGATGTGGTACATTTTTTGGAAACATTCAGTCCAGAGCACCAAAATTTGCTGCACAGGAATCATTCTGCCCTTCCCCCATCCTTGCCTAAGCAACGCTCCTTTTAAGTCCTCAAGAGGCCTTGGCATTCAGAGCATTGGCAAATATTTACTCATTGCCCAGCAGAACACTTTGAATATGGTAGCACCTTGATGGTGGTGACGATCAACAGTGGCAACAAATACCCCTTTAAGCATTAGGTCTTTATAAATGGAGGGAGGGCAGGGCAGTGAAAATAAATGTTAACAAGAGTAGAAGTTCCCAGCAGCCTGAATTGGGAATACATTGCCCAAAGAAACTTCCAGTCAGTAAGAAGTTAGTAAACATCTATTAACATTTAGCCCTGCGGGAGTACAGATTCCTCCCTCTATTCATCGCCTCATTTTGTCATTTCAGCACTGCTTCCATATTAACACTGCAAAAGCTGTTGCACATCTCACTTCTAAATACCTCTACCCTTATGCTGTGGTTTCCAGCAATCACACTGAGTGGGTAAAACACATGATCTTCTTGCTGATCCTTCTTCCTATTAGGGTCCCAAGGCATAAGGCATGATAAAAGTAGAGCCAGCTGTATAAAGGTATTCCATGCAGGACAAAGAGACATATAAATCCAAATCTCAGGAAGAAAATTAGAGATTTTATCCAGTGTTATCATTTTATACAATTTTTTTAAAAAAAAATTTAAATAAGCAGACAGAAATGTTTTAAGAACATATTATTATACTTACTTCTGAGAAGTGGTTTGATTCTCTCTGTGTTCCCTCTGCTGTTTAATACCTGTAATATTAGAACCCTGTCATAATGTAACAACATGGTACATTTTATAGTCTTGGTGGTCCCAAACACATACAGAATTCACAGCTATCTTACAGGCCTTCAGAAAAAACATGGATACAGAAGTTAAACTATTTGGATAGAAAAGACTATTCCCCAAACAACAACTACAATGTACATTAAAATGAGAAGAAAGTTATTTGTGCTAAGCCAGAAAATTCCCTCTTATAGTTAGTTGTTATAATAATAATAATAATTAGAATTTTTAGACATATTATGGCATCTAATCCTGACAACAATTCTATGGACTAAGACTACTATTATCTTCATTTTAGCCAGGGATAAGCAAACTAGTTCTGGAAGAGGTTAAGTAATTTTCCCATTGTCCTAAAAGTCTGATTGCTAATAAATGAGAGAGCAAGGATTTGAATCTAAGCAGTCAGGCTCCAGAGGCTTCCTCTTCACCATTAAGCTAGGTGTAGGCTTAACATACACAAATAAACACCACACACAAGATTGATTTCCAAACAGATTTCACCGAGTTTAAAAAGAAAGTCTCACTCTATATACAAAATTTGAGGGTTTTCTTCCTTTGAAACATGACTGAGCCATGCCAATTCAACCCACAAAAAAAATGACTGCTGATCTAAAACAGTAAATAAGTCAATATTTCAATTTTTTTTTGTTTTTTTTTTGTTTGTTTGTTTGTTTGTTTGTTTTGAGACAGGGTCTTCACTGTGCAGTGCAGGCTGGCCTTAAGCTCACTTTGTAGCCCAGGCTGCTCTCAAACTCACAACAGTCCTCCTCCCTCAGCCTCCCGAGTGCTGGGAAAATATTTCGATTTTCAAGTTACCTTTTCTACTAATGTTTAACTAACTAATCTTTATAACAAATTAGTATGATTACTTCCAGCTTGATATTTTTAAAGAACTTGGATTATTCTCTTAGAGGTTGCTTTTTTAAAAAACTAAAAGTTTGCATATGTAAACACCATATTGTCTCACTAGTGTAAAAACCTAAGAGAAAGTAAGATCCAAAAGTTACAATAGATAGAGTAAATGGGAAAGAAACTACTCAAAGGGAAATGTTATTGTTTGATCAATCTTGCATGCCTGTATCTGGTAGCCTGAGCAACTACTTTGAGGATAACAATATGCAATATAACAACCATTGTTAAATCTCTACCTTGTTTTGAAATCCTATATTGCCATTGTTTTTGCTGTTGTTGTCATCATTTAGCTTTTGTTGTTGTTTTTTAAGTGTTTGTTTGCTTCTCGATTTTTGTTTTTTCTCTTTCAAACAAAAAACATGGTTAAAAAAAGCTGAAAGTAGCATCTCTATCTCTTTTTGTTATCATTCATAACTTATTGTATTTCTAATAATTTATTAGAAATAAATATGCTTGGTTTGACTTAAATTATGCAAATTGGACATGGAGGCATTTTCCACTAAGGTTATATGAAAGATTTCAGTAATTATCACTTATTTTACCAGTGGGAAATTAACCATAACCTCAAGTGAACCCTTTTAAAAATGAAACCAGAATTTTTTTTTAAGTAGTCAAAACAAGAAATGAAGATGCCAGTCTTTTCCTGTGAGTCAGCACTATTTGTGCACTGCAGGGGAAGAGAACAAAAAGCAAGCCCTCCCTGCAAATCTGTGCTATGTGCAAGCCACTGAGGGGAGAGCCGGGTGCCAGCCCCTTCTGGCACACGGACTGGGAAACAAGAAGAGCCAGCCCCCACCTCCACCCTCCCACCCTACCCCCTGCCATAACCAATTGGCTGATCCAGAGAAACACAGGCTGTGATGATAGTTTTGAGGTAAAATATGAGTCAATACTTATAGTGTTTAGTGTTTCACTGACTTTTCAGGTCTAAAGCCAGTAGTCTTATTATCTATTCAGGGGACAACAATGCACAATGTAGCATCAATGGGGGATCTCCTTCTGAAAGTGGTGGCCATTGTTAATTTCCTATTATCTTGTTTCGAAGTCCTGTATCATTTTCACTGTTTTGTTGGGTTGGATTTTATTCTGTTTTGTTTTGTTTGATTTTGTTATATCTGATGGCATGGGCAGCTATTCCAAAGATGACAAGATATATTATGGTAGCCATTTTGGATTTACTGTTATCTTGTTTTGAAGCCCTTTATTGCATTCACTGTTTTGTTTTTATTGGTTCTATTTTGTTCCATTTTGTTTGATTTTTACTATGTCTGAAGGTATCTGCAGTTATTTTGAAGACAAGAGGTGTTATGGTAACCATTGCTGATTTCATATTGTTCAAAGTCCTGTGTCACTTACACTGGTTTGTTTCAATTGGCTTTATTTTGTTTTATTTTGCTTGGTTTTATTTGCTCTAAAATGAAAATTTTAAAAATAAGAAATGATTTTTTTGTCAAACACTTATATTTTTAACCTCGTCATAATTCTCCAAACTATCAAGTTAGAAGTCACTGTCACAAATCACAAATTAAATTCACAAATTGCAAAATAATTTAATTGAGCAAATATAGTGCAATAAAATTTATCAGATGACTATAATATGACTGAGTAGTGAAAAGCACTCCCAAGAAAAGGACCTACACTATTTATACACAGGAAATAAAATTTATTCACTGATTAAATGCTAAAGATCAATTTCTTTTTAGTTCTTCCTTTCCAAGTGTCATATATGTCCCAACAGTTAATTTTTCACTAATTTTCCAAATAAGATAAAGTGAAAACTTGATTTAAAGAAAAAGGATAAAATTAAGCATGCCAATTACTAAAGCATTTTTTTGTGGTACAGTTGATATTTTAATAAACCAGACACCATAGCAGATCCCATAGACCTTTACCAAATGGCAGCTGTCATTTCTACTCTATGTTATTCTTTTCTTTTTCCAGCTTTACTAAGGTATAATTCACAAATTAAAATTCTATATATTTAGGATGTACTTATACATTTAAGATATAAAAACTTCATTTATATATATATATATAATAAAATAATCACCTTAATCTTGCTAAGTGGTATGTCCACTCCTCACATAGTTACTTGTGTGTGTGTATTTGTGTATGTACATGTGAACAACATTTAAACTCCACCTTCTTGAAATCTCAAGCATACAACTTACTATTTTACTATAGTAAAATACATTATTTTTTAATTATGGTCACATTACTATAGATTAAATCTCTAAAGCTTACTTATCTTGTGTAATTAAAACTTGGTACACTCTGACCAACATCTTTCTAGTTCTCTCTCTACAAGCCATAGCAACTACCATTCTATCCTCTACTTCCACAAGTTTGACTGTTTCAGATTCCATCTATGAGATGTGATTGAAAAATATCAGGTGTGCTTAAATTTTTTTAATTCATTACAGTGAAAGACACATTGCCATTAATCGTCCTTAAAATACTCTTCTTCACTTCAAACACTTATCCCATTACTCTTAGCACTTTCTGAAGAGCTCTCAACGTCCTTTTGCATGAGTGTCTTTAGTTCCAAGTCATGTCCCAAATCAGTTCAAAACATTTATCTTTCATGGTCATTTTGACTTCTGGGAAGAAGCAGAAGCCGCCCAAATCCAGTGAATAAGGGTGAAGAGGATACACTATAGTGTTTTTAGTAGCCAGTTTTTCCACTATATGGAACATGGTAGCAGCACCACCATATTTGTTATCATATCTCCTAAAGACACACACATACACACACACACACACACACACACACACACACACACACACACAAAGGACTTCCAGAACTGTAGAAGACTACATGGGCACCTCTCCTTGAATGCAGAACAATTGCGGCAACATTAGTTAAATTGAATCTTATTCCCATATACTGATATTTACAGAGCTGGCTATGGTATATCTTTTCCTCTTCAATTGGCTCTAAGCAATGCAAATAAGGCCAGCTGAAGTACTGATACGCAATCTTTGGGGCCATTCTGACAGTCTAATGTTTTCTTACATAGTGCTATCTGTAAAAGATATGAGCACAGTGGGATGGCAGAGCCAGTCAGCTCCAGGAATGTCAACTGGGTAAGATCCTCGAAATAACGAGGCTATGAGTCCCCAGGGCACAAAAGCTTACGTATCAGAAACTGAAGGAACAGCCTCCAAAAACAATTCAGTTGCTATCTTAATTGAATTATGCAGATTGATCTTTCTGCATGTCATTCTCCCTGCATTTTGCAAAGATGCTTTTCTCCCTACCTGGCTAGCCAGCTCAAGTTACTCAAGTAGTTCCCACCATCCTCGTTGTCACTCATCCTCGAGCCACCCCGTTCTTCACAAGATAGTAAGTTCTGGGAGAGGGCTTGGATCAGGGCCTTTGTTAGCATATCCTCACAGGGATCAGGCTTAGGACCCGTTGGCTACCCTCAGCTTTGAATATGTCTTCATGTCCTTACTCTCCCTGTGGGTTGAATTGGAAATGGTAGACTGGAATTAACTTGCCAGGATTCCGGTAACGTCTCAGTGGGATTACCAATACAGCTTTCTGGATTGTGAAGAAGATTAGAAAAGGGATTACAGTACAGAACTGGTTCTGAAAGGGGTAGGAATGATGACACAAGTGGGTCTGAAGTGGAAGAGAGTATTTTGAGGGAGATTAATGGCCATGTGTCTTTCAGTATAATTTTTTAATTTAAAGATTCACCATATTTCTGATCACCCCTTGTGTAGGTAAAATCATCCAGTAACTGTCTTTCTGTATCTGACTTATTGCACTTAGCCAGTGTCTTCCAGGTACCTATACATTATTGCAAATGCCAAGATTGCCTTCTTTTTAAGGTTTAATGATATCCCATTGTATATAACGTATCACATTTTCTTTATCTATTCATGCATCAACAAATATTATATTGTTTCCACATCTTAGCTATTGTGAATAATGCTGTAATGAACACAGGAGTAAAAATGTCTCAAGGTACTGGTTTCAGTTCCTTTGACTACATACTCACTGAAGGGATTGCCGGATCACATGTTAAGAATATTTTTAATTTTTTGTTGAATTTCCCACATTTTTTTCATAATGGCTATCTGAACTTACATTCCCACCATCAGTATACAGGATTTCATTTCTTCCACATTCTTTCCAACACTTAGAATCTTTCATCTTTTTGATAATGGCCTAACAGACGTGAGGTGAGAAATGATGGTTTTGATTAGCTTTCATCCAGGGATTAGCAATGCTGAGCATTTTTCATATACCTGTGGGCCATTTGTATTTCTTCTTGGGAGGAATTTTGCTGTTTCTTTGCATTTTTAGTTGGAGTATTTGTTTTCATACTATTGAGTTTAAGAATTCCTTCTAATTTTTATTTTAACTTCTTACATGATATGTAGTTTGAAAATATTTTCTCCCATTCTGTATATTGCCTTTTATGGTGTTGTTTCCTTTGCTATGAAGAAAGTATTTTGGTTTTTCTTTCCCCTGTATTTGATATAATCACACTTGCCTGATTTTGATTCTGGTGTCATAATAAAAAGAAACAGTGCCTAGTCAATATCAAGAAGCTTTTTCTCTATGCTTTCTTCTAGCAATTTTATGATACAAGTCTTTTTACATTTCAGTCTATAAATCATTTTGAGATTGCTTTACTACATGGTTTAAAATAAGGGTCTATATCCTGCTTTTCATGCCAGTACTATAATTATTTACACACTGTAGTTTGGTAATATATTTTGAATTCAGGAAGTGTGATTCTTCCAACTTTAGTCTTCTTATTCAAGATTATTATTGGGGGATTTTTGTGGTTACATATGAATTTTGCTATTATTTTTCTGTTTCTGTACAGTATGCTAATGAAATAATCATGTGAATTCTGTACAGTATGCTAATGAAATGATTACATGGATTCCATTAAATGTCACTTACAGTAACATTTTAGCAATATTAATTCTTCCAATCCATTGACATAGAATATCTTTCCATTTATCTATACTTTTATTTGATTTTCTTCATCAATGTTTTTTAAATTTTACTGTGCATGTTTTTCACCTCTTTGGGTTAGTTTATTTCTATACTTTTATTTTATTGCTATTGTGAATGGAATTGTTTTCTCAATTTTTCTGACAATTTAGTTTGTGTATAAAAATGAGATCAATTTTTTGCATATTGATTTTGCAACTTGCAACTTTATTGAAATCACTTATTAACTCAGGGTTTTTGCTGAGTCTTAGGAGTTTCTACATACATGATCGTATCATCTGTAAAAAAAAACTCATTTCTTATTTTCCAATTTCGATGCTTTTTATTCTTTTTCTTGTCTTACTTTTCTGACTTGACTTTCCAGTACTGGGGTGAGTAGATAAGGCAAGAACATACTCTTAGCTGTTTTGAGCACATTTTCATGGAAAGAAATATACTAAAGTAAATGTAGTATACAGTAAAGTAAACTATAATTCTTTGCCCAAGTTTCTATTTGGATAGTTGCAATATTTCAAATTTTTTTCATTCTAATTTTTTTCTTCTGGTATTATTTTCATCAAGATCAATTCTTTTTGGGATAAACTTATAATAAAGATTTTATCCATTTGTGAGGCTTTCATATATATATTTTACTAATTTTACCTTTGACCATGTTGTTTTCTTCTTGTGAATACTTTTTCCATATCAAGTAAAAATTTGCTATCTAAATTTTATCAAGAATATTTTATTTTTCTGTTAAATTTAGGAAATAGCACATTTTGTCTTATAGGGTTTCAATTATTGATTTTGATCATTGTTATTCCTTCCTTTCTTCCTTTCTTTATTTTTAAGACAGTAGTGACTGAACACAGGGTCTTTGCAGTCCAGGGTCAGCAGTCCTTTTTGCTATTGTTTTCTGTTTAATTATTATTTAGAGATGGGGATCTCGCTAAGTCACCAAATTGCCCGGGTTGGGTTCAAACTTGCTATCACCCCGCCTTCCACTTCTCAGAGTGCTGGGATTACAGGTATGTACAGGAACACCTGGTTTGTCATTATTGTTTCTTTTGAGTACTGGTAATATTATGATTTTAATCAGAAATAATTACTGGCTCATGAAAACATTGTGATTTTTCCCAGGAAATCCAAAACTGACTTGTTATTAGGAGTGGGCCAGTTGTATTGTGTGAATACTTGTAATCATTTTTGTGTTCTATGAACTAACTGTCCACATCACTGACTGAATTAATTTAGTCAGGTTTATTAGCCTGACTGACTGTTACTCAGTTTTCTCATCTATAAAATTAGGACTGTAATTTGCACACCTTAACAAACTGCTGTACACCTAGAACAGAGTCTATCACCTACCACTTAGTAGGTATTGTCATAAATTTTATTATTGTTACTAGTAGCGAAGAATATGCTACTACTATAGCAGATGAAGTCATCACAATGTCCTTAATGAAAATATAATTGAGACAAAATGGTAAGATGAAAACAAGAATATCAAAAGATGTGTTCACAATATCCTGTTTGGGATTGGGAAATACCTCACTGGTAGAGTGCTTATCTAGCATGTGTGAGGCCTTGGGTTCTCTTCCCAGTACACACACACACACACACACACACACACACTGTTTCATTTACACATACTGTTTCAGTTGCAAATTCCTCTGTAAAAAATAAATAAGCCCTCATTATTACAGTCTTCGTCATAATTTAACAACCATTTCACAGTTTTAGGAATAATTCTATACTAAATCCGTAAGGTAAAACTACTATGCAGCACTATGTAATTTACAACAAAGACTTCTATGTCCTCATGCTACCTTCCAATAATGATAGTTTATTGTTCCTCAAAATGACAATATTAATATTTACTCACTTAGAAATCTGTCCTTTTCATTGTGTTCTCACATTTGCTCCACTAAGCCTCACAGTACTCATGAAAGTTGATCAGGGCATATGATAACTGGCCTTTGAAGAGAATGAAACATTTGTTCAAGGTACACAGCCACCTAGGAGATGAGCCAGAAATGAAAATCAACTCTAAAAATATTGCCAGCTTTAAGTGTTTGAGGTCCTCTAGTAATTTGTATGGTGTTTACTATAGCAAAATAAAATACTGTTGACATGTGTATCTGATCACCTCTCTCTTCTTACCATCAACCCCTCAGCTATTTCAATGACTTCTTATTGCTTTTAGAATTAGACCAAATTCACCCCCCAAGAGAGCTCTGAACCGTGCTGGATTATCCGGACCCTGTTGCCATCCTCATCTTGCCTCCTGCTATTGTCACATCCTACTGTCTTTCTGTACTGGCCCTTTCTCTCCATCCCTCTTGTCACAGAGATTTGACCCTTGGCCCTAGACTCTAGAGAACTGCTTGTCCACCCTCAACCAAATTACTTTTCTTTCTTCTGTTTCCTTTCAACTCATGACTGCAAGAAGCCCACCTATTATATGTACTCAGAGTACCATGCACTTTCTTTTTTGGACCCTTATTACCAATATAATTTTAATTCTATTTGTGTGATTATGTGATAATTATCTTTCTTCCCCACTAGATTATATATTTCCATGAATGTGAGAACTTCCTATCTGGCTTTGCTCACAGTTATTCGCATGCTTGGAACAGAGCAGGTATACTATGAAACAAACTAAGAATAAGCAAATGAACTTAACAGAGTACACTTAAATTTATGCTTATCACTTGTGACATAGAATTTTGCAGCCTCTCTTTTCAATGACTTCCACTTGGGCATAGTTCCATAGAGGCAGTGACTTTTTCACCCTGAATGAAGTCCTAACTACAGAAATCCCAGGAAGGGCATCTATCACTTACCTCGAGGTTCCCTGGAATAGTTTGCAGTTACTGTACTGGCAAGAAAAGTCAAGATGTGCTGAAGAAAGTCCTGTTAGTTGCATTTGGAGTTAGTCTTTCCAAGTTACTCTTTCTTTGGACAGTTAAGCTCTCCTCAGATTATATAAGAATTTCTGACTACCTGATAATAATGATCTTCCGGCCTCTCTAAAAAGAGTGAAGACATTTTATGACTTGGGAATTTTCTTCTGTGTTTGCTTTTCAGCTCAATGTAAGTTATTAAGTTCAACAATAATATTTGAGTTGGGGAATCTAAATGAACAAAAGGAGAGTTACCCGATGCACCAATCCCAGGAATATCTTTTTATGGAATCATAACATCCTCATGGTAGAATGGGCCTAACAGAGGTTTTAAGTAACTCGTCCTCTTTCACACAAAACTCTGAATCATTCCATGTCTCTCACTGGCATTACCTTGAACTAGTGCAATCTGTACCACATACTTTAAGGGAACTTGGAGAAGAAATTCGTGAAAGTCTTGTGATAAAAGAGAAAAGAAAATTGAGACTTTCCCAAAAGATCTAGAGAAATAGGAAGAGACGGGGGGGGGGCTATTTGGAAACAAGAGTTGGGAAACTGGTAATGGGAAAAAGAACAACTAGGGCAAATAGTGAAATGGAAAACAAATTTCCAAAAACATGTACAAATTGAGATAGCCCAGGAGATGAGTCAGAATAAACTTGCTTTAAAAGTACAACCAAATAAAATACAGAGAATGAGATAGCTTTGCTGTCTTTTGTTGTTCTGTCTTATAAATTTACATTTATCAAGCAAAGAAATAATCTGAGTTGTTATAATGTACAGATGTGCAGGAAAATTTTTTGAAGTAAAATATGACTGTCCAAGAATATATGTAAATCATATTAAAAGAGTCCAAATGTAAAATAAAGCATATCTTATATTTGTTTTGAAAGAAGTCACATTGAGGAAGTAAGAAGATTCCTTCCAAAACATTTCATTTTCCTTCTCTTTACTGTTCACCCACACACCCTGATATTACTGGTACATAAATCAAATATTTCGTAAAAATCAGAAATAAAAAATGTATGAGCACAGGAAGTTCTCAATAATGGCAAGACTCCATTTCACATATATTCCTGGGCCTGATTCACTAGCATGCTTTATGAAATCAGTTTGTTCTAAATTCAGCAATGGAGAAAGTATTATCATCTAAGTTTATGTGTTCTAATGTACTGTCTATAAAGAGCAAAATTTGTCCAACAGATTACTCCAGAATTGTCACAGAAGGGACTGCTACAACTTAGATGTATAAACTTTTCTTGACTACAAATTTGCAAACAGACAGTGACCGAAGCATCAGAAGGTGCATTAGACCCAGCTCAATGTATTTGTGGCTAACACTAATGTACGAGCCAGTGAAAGGAGGTAGCATTGCCTGGGGCATGATGTCTGAGCAGGTAAACCATGTCTTAGGCTGAGAAACTTGCATGCAACCAAAGCCACTCTACCTCAGGAAGATCTGATGCTGATTGACAATAAAGCAAAGAAGAGTTTGCCCTCTCCCCCAAAATAATAACTTTTGAAATGGACAAGTTGCATATCATATAGAGAAATCTTAGCTGGAAAAAAAAATCTCAGAAAGGAGGCATAACTCCCTTTCTGCCAGAGGCTCTTCCAGGGAGGGGCTCCCAGAGCAGTCTTCAAGTCTGTTGACTTGTTTTTTCAAGCTGTTAATGTAATTCGCAGCTACATTTGTTTGTTTTGTTGTTGTGACATGGTCTCCATAGATGTGCATTGAAATCATGCCCAACTGCACCGAAGCCAAGAACCATGCAATCTGGAGGTTGTGCAAGCGAGATTACAAGGCTCCAAGGTATCCAGTGCCTGTGTTGCTCTTCTCTTCTGCTTACCTCAAAGCTCTGCTTGTCCACTCTGGGTAACTGAATGCTGCATTGGGACCATATTCAAATGCTGAAGGAAAGTGGTCACAACTTCAAAGAAGGAACAGAACTTTACCTTCAAATCAGGGCTTTATTTACATGTTCAAGGAGTTATCAATGATAATTAGAACCAGTTGGATGTTTGTTTGTTTTTACTTGCTCTTACAGTATTACTTTCTCTACATAGCCCAACTTGCTCCTCTTTATTCCTGTGAAGAATCCACTTCCCTCATATCTTCTTTATCCTCTATCCCTCTCAAGAAATAACTCCATCAGCTCATTCACACCAGACTTAGAAAATACAAACACAGGCCATTCAGTCAGATTTGAACTTCAGATAAACAACAAAGAATTTTGAGACCACACTAAAATTATATTTATACTAAAATTTGTTATTATTTATTTGAAACTCAAATTTAACTGGCTGTTCTGTACTTTATGCAGCAGCCCTAAACTAAAAGTAAGTGATTCGAGATGTTTTACCTCTCCAAAGGATACTTTCTGAATTTTAAGTTAGGGTCAAATTCCCCACATCTTAAAATATCTCAAGATACTTCAGCTCTGCATTGAGACAAAAATATGTCGGGTAGGCAAACACTTCTTATTCTTATCCTTAGTGAGTGACATCTTTTTAAATTTGAAGGCCTCCAACCCAGAAACAAAATGTGTAGCATGATTCTCATTTATCTTGAATTAAATCTACTGATCTATAATGTTTACTTCAAACTGAACAATACAATCATTTATATTAATTAATTCACATTAATGTGGTGCTGTTCTTCCAGATGGAGGAAATGCTGTTCAAAGATACAAATTATTTCCCTGAAATATCGATTCCCACCATGTCTTCAGAGAGACAGGTGATGACTGCTGACTGTCCTAGGCCCCAACTCACAGCTCACCAAGAGAGATTTTCAAAGGGCAGAGCCAACTATGAAATACACACTTTTTAAATCTGCAGAAAAATTATAGTTAGAGACAGGAACAGAGATGAAATATGAGAATAATGGTAACAAAAGAGAAAATAGAGAAGAGAATGAAGCAAAAGAAAGAACATAGAAAAATAAATGGGGAGTGAAGAAAACACCTGGACACAGAGCAGGTAGTTATCTACTGGGGGGAGCTGAGAATCTCTGAGATAACCCTGGAGAAGATACTAGAAACGAACTAATTTGAAATCCATCCCAACTTCCTGGAGTGATTATTTTCGATTACAGAGGCTGGTAAATGGAAAACTACTTCTTTTCCCCAGACTCCCTTGCAATCTGAGTATGGTTCAGGCTGCATCATCAAATATACATTTGGAACTTCAATTCAGAATGGAGGGAAGTAAGGAAATAATTTGAATGTGAAGGATCTTTTGCTGATGCAGAGGGAAAATTAGCTCCCTTGTTCAGAAGAAGTAGCCTCCCATTCTGTCCACAGTCTCTCTATTAACAGGCAACGTCCACATCAAGGCAGGAGAAACTGGTCCCTCAATGTGTCAGTTGTGGTGTTACTCCAAGATTTGTTCTTGAAAGTCCCAACCTAGATTCTCTTTCTTCAGCACACCGAGCAGTTCTGTAGACCAGTAAATACCCTGTCACTAGTGCATTCAGATTTAGCCACCTGGAATAGGGTCTGCTCTCTGTAATAGAACACTAGTGGGTACAAACTACTGCCCCCAAAATAACCATTTTACCAGCCTGGTGGTTCTGAGCCAGGCATAATGTCCCTTTGCCCAAGGGACACTTGACAATGTATGGAGACATTTTCAGTTGTCACAGCAGGGTAACAGGTAAGATGGATACAGTGCTACTGGAATCCAGTGAGCAGAGGCCAAAGGAGTTGTCAAACATCGTACAATGTATACCATATCACGGCTGCCCAAAGAACTATTTGGCCCAAAATATCAATATCACCAAGATTCAGAAACACTTTCCTAGCAAATCACCTACTTTGACATTATGTCATTAGAAATAAAATCTTTGCAATATTTTGGCTTTGAAAGCATCCTCTTTTATTGCAAATTGTCCTTTTTAAAAGTGCAGCAAATATCTTATTTTCAACAAATATAATCTTAAGTCATTTTCTTTATTCTACAATTTACATGAGTTTCACATTTTAATATTTGCAAAACCATGTCATGACCTAAATTTAACTGTCCTTTTAATGTGATATTTTTTCTTGCTTTTTTTAAATTTCAGTTTTTATTATTACATGTTTGAGTAAATAATGTTGCATTCATTGTGAGGAGTTGGTACATGTGCACAACACATCTTAATTATTTTTATATCCCCTTCTCCTCCTTCCTCCCCCTTTCCTCCCTCTCCTTCCTTTCTTTAATCAAAAGAGCTATTATTAAAGCTACAGTAGCCTGGCATGATGGAGCACACCTGTAATTCCAACACTAGGGAGGCTGAAGCAGGAGGATCATCACAAGTTTGAGGCCAGCCTGGCCCACAAAGGGAACTCAAGGCCAGCCTGAACTACACAGTGAGATCCTTTCTCAAGAAATAAATAAATAAATAAACAAAAAAACAAGCAAATGTTATCTAAGAACTGGTGACAACTTGGGATCAAGGCTCAAGATTGAGTACAACACAAGCAAGTACCTTCCTGAGAGCAGGCTTGCATGTGTGAACTTTCAGGAGGAGGGCCGAGGTCCCCAGAGAGCACTGTGACCTCAGGCCCTTCAGCACAGTAAAGCTACTGAGGTACTTTCCGTGGGTTTTGATGTAAGGCCCAGGCCTGTCTGTCATTGCAATGTTCTGCGCAGCTAGGATTAATAACGGTTCATTTATGGCAGCCATAAAGGAGATAGAGAAAAGGAAAGAAATGTCTCCACTATTGGGAAAGACCAGTGAAAAGTGATGGCAGAGAACCAGATTTCAGAATTTCACTCTTCTTCCCAGGACCAGGCCTCCTTAAAATTGCCTGGTAATTTGCTGACACTCCAGCCTTACAGCTCTTGAGAAACTTTCACAAGCCCTCTAGGACCAAAAGAAAATCGTAACTGGAAAATTTAACTAATAATTGATCCAGACAAGAAGACACAGTACATGCTTTCATCTACTCCAAACTCAGCACATATTCAGAATCAAGAGGTATCTTATTCATACATTTTCTATAATTTGTAAACACCTCATTCCCATAAAGACTAGTTTCTGCCTTGCATGAAGCGCTAAGCATTTGCCAAATTGAGTTAAATCCAATCCCTAAATGTGTTACTACCTTGAAAAGATATAAACTGTGATCAAAATGAATGTGAATGTTTAATTTGTTTAAAAAGTTATTACAGTAAAAGACACATTGCTATTAATCCCCCTCAAAATACTCTTCCTTGCCTCAAACACACTTATCTCATCATTCTTGCTACTTTCTGAAGTAGTTCTGGTTGTCCTCTTTTTTGAGTTTGATTAGAAGATTTGGTCAAAAATGCAGTGAATACTCCTGCCATGTCCCATCCAACAGAAATATGGGCCCACAAAAACATTACAATGTGTCTTCATTCACCTTATTTACTAGATCTGAATCCACGCAAGTTCTGTTTCTTCCCCAAAATTTAAATGACCATGAAAGGTAAATGTTTTGAATTGATTTAAGACATAGAAGTATCCTTGACCATACAAATAAAGGCTCCCGTGAAAAAGAACTTACAGAACTGCTTCAGACAGTGGCAAGAATGATGGGACCTGCAGGTTCAAAGCAGGGAGGGGTGGGTCTTTAGGGAGATTAATGGCAATGTGTCTTTTACTGTAATCAATTTTTAATTTAAACATTCACTGTGTTTTATAACCACACTTCATATAGGTTCCTTTAAAAAGGAAGAGCAAAATTTAAGAGAGAATGATAAGGGGGAAACCAAGAAATTAGCCTATGTCAATTACCTTTTTATGTCTAGAAACAAGAGGAGACCTACCTACCTGGTTTCAAATAAATAGTGCCTCAAAAACTGCTATTAGTGCCAACATTGTATTACTACTGTTTATTTGTTAATTTTATCTTTAAAAAGTCAAAATTGACACAATAAATGCTAGTCTCCCCAATTCCTCAAGACCTAGAGTATAGATGTGTAGATAAGATCCCAGAGTATAGACCTGGATGAGAACATAAAACCATGCCTCCTACAGCCAGAAGGTGCTCAGGAGACAGGTCTGATAATGCTGAGGAGTTAGTTCTAGGCTGTCAAGCCCGAAGCCATAGCCTATTTTTTTAGAAACAATCATTTTCCTAATTCCAGCAGAGTTGGTTTTCCTTTGTTTTACACTTATTTATTCAGAAACTTCTAAATATATGCTGGTCTGTTGAAACTGCCTCCGGGCCCAAGTATAATAAAAACATTAATTAAAACACATGATTAGAAACACCCAGCAGAGAGTCTGCAATAGCATCAAATAAGCTTGCCATTAGAGTGTCAGCCAGAGAAGATAAAGCCGCCTGCGGGTGACCTGTAATGTGCCTGCCTGGCTTCTCAAGGATTCCTGACCCATGCTGAGGTGGCTGTCCTCTGCTGATGGATGCCCACACCCAATTAGTCCATTTCTTTCCTGACCCTGGAGTTGGCACCGTCTCTGCTTGCCACTCCTTTCATTCTGCAATACACTAACAAGAAATGTGCAGAATCCCCAGGGTTGGCAGAGATCTGGGCACGATAATCTTATATAACACTTGGGCTTTGGCAGAGCAACACCAGCAGGGCTGGGTGCCCTCAGCTGAAGTGTGCCCTGTACTTTCTGGGCAGTGTCACTCTGTCTTCATTCTTGCTTTGCAATCCAGAAGTAGCAGCAGAATTCACACAAAATGCACAGTGTAAATCTCTAAGGGAACAGCATGAGAGCAACATGGATTTCAGAAGGTGTAAGTGCTTCAGGTTTGGGGAGGAGGGAACCTGCCTACCAAATAGAAGTAACTCCCCTGAGACAGAGAAAATTCCTAAATTCCAAATTTGTTTACACAACTAATTAGGCATGAATATTTTGAATCTAGCACAGACCTGTTAAGTAGCAAGATCTTGTTCCATGTAGACATGTTCTGTCAAGGACTTGTATCCTGTGGGGAAGGCCATCAAGGAGAAATGTGACTTTTTCATAAATGTTATCCTTTTCTTAAAAGTTCACAAGTAAAATAAAAGCAAAGAGCTTGACTTCCTTCTTTCATGTATAATTTTCCTACAAGTCTCCTGTCTTAGAAAAACAAGAAAAGAGATTTGAAAGAAAATAATAGCATATCAATGCTAGGTAGGTATAGGATTTCAAAAGTGGTGGGAACATATTATTTACTGTTCCAGTGAATTCCGTACTATTCATCCCAATTTATTTTTCCCTAACGACAAATGTGCCAATATTTTATTACAAAGAAGCTACCACCAAAGTAGATAAAACTGCCTTGCATCACCCATCTGGCCCAAATTACATTTCTGCAACCCCTTTTCAATCAACTATGATGCTTTTTATAATTTTGTGATTTTGTTGAATTGATTGAGTCTCACTGGCTGGCTGCTCCGACCTTCTGAAGTGCCGGGTTGGTACCTAAAAGGAAAAATAACACTTTTCTTCACTTTTAACCCACACTTTGATTTCTCATGCTGAATTTAATCCCCAGCTAATTAGTTCAAGAGCAAGTAACTTTAACCAAGATTTGGTATTACTTTCCTGTTTCTGAGAGCTAGGCTTTCCCCAAATGTAGTTCTCTTGTTACCCTTTGCATTTTAAATAAGCCATTCTGGAGCATGGCTCTTGTTTTTCTTTAATATATGCGCCCCTTGGGGCTGCACTGGAGCTTGCGATGGCTCTCTGCCTGCAGTCAGGGCAGCAGAACGTCTGCGAGATCCGGTTCTGTCCTGCAGTTGGCGTCCACCATGCCGTCCCAGTTGAACCAGGAGGTTGCAAGTCAATTTTCTCAAAAATGCAGGGTCCCTAGCACTTCTATCCAGAACCCTAAATTTCATTTAACTTCTTCCATATTGTTTGGTTTTAAACGTGAAGTATTTTCTTTATTGACAGCTCAAGGCATAAAGTATTCCACAGAAGTCCATTTTTCAAGTAACTGAGGATTTGTTAATGTTAGAGTTTGATGGAAATCCTTTAAATAGTTCCCTTGGGTCTCAAACAGGGTACACTAAATAGATTTGACTTTTTCTTGATGATTTAAAGACATTTTTAAACTATTAGTTATTACATGAGGTATAAAACAATACCAAAAGCATAGAATGATTTGCTCCTTTATTAAGTAACCCCAGGCCACTAAAATTTGTTACTTGGGCAAATTTTCATATTTTTTATTTTTGTCTCCTTTTCTACAATCAAACTATTGGTGGTCACTTTGCACTGATGTTCATAGGTCAGTATCTAGAAGCAAACTTTGGGTTTATTCCCTCCAGTTTACAGATAGTGTTACAGCCAACTGAGTTAGATAGAAATATAGGCAGTCAGACAGGGCTAGGAGCCAGTGCACAAGGCCAGATACTTTGCAACTGTGGGGGAGCCAGACACCTCCTACTGTGGGTCAGGCCCCAAGACAAAAGATCAAACAAATACACCCACATCCTAAGGATTGATATCCTAAATAGGTCTCTGTTACCCTGAGAAAGCCAGAAGTCACCATTCCAACCCTCTATGAGAAGAGTCACTGCTCTTTAAGCATGCCCACTTGCTACATGACTGGCTTCCCCATTTGTCCCCAATTTAGTTGATTTTACCTGAGCAATTAATCTTATTGGTTGACCATAGTTCTGTCCCACCTCGTGCCCACCTCATGAGTTTTCATATTTTCCCCACCTGTCTCACTTTGTGGTTTTGCTCTATAAAAGTCCCTAGAAAAGACAAGAGTTTTTGGCAACCCACTTGGGACCCCTTCTGTCTCTTAACCTCCGTTTTTCCTAAAATTCATTCTTCAGTTTTAGAGAACACCAACTTGTACTGGACATAAAGTAGGTTGAGAGTTTCATCCCCCTATATCAATAGCTTAAAACCCAAATAAATAAGTTTGTTATAGCATCTGCATTAAAAATAAATCTGTTGGGCCGGGAGTTTGGCTCAGTGGCTTAAGCACCTGCCAGGTGCAAAGTTGTGAGTTTGATCCCCGGTGCCACAAAAAAAGAAACCCAAAAAAATAAATAAATAAATCTGTTCTGCATATTACTCTGAAGCTCTGCCTTCACAAATAGATGCATAAACATCACTGCATGGATATAACATAGACATGCTGTTCGCACAAAGGCCCTTTAAGGTTCAATTCCAGCTCCTAATCTGTGTTCCACGAGAGAGGTTACCAAAGACTTGTCCTCAGGTACTGCGCAGTCAGGTTCAGTGATCTGCAATCTCTTCACTCACAGATTTCTTCTTTTCCTTCTTCCTCTTCTCACTTGTCCCTCTCATATCTGCTTTGAATCATTTCAGGAAGCATTAATCCATCCAAGGAAAGAAATTATTGAGGAAAGCACATTTTAATCTATACAAACTGGAAGTCAGAACTTTTTATTGTTTTTATTTGGTAGGAAAAGGATGAAAGTACACTGAAATTGGAGACTATTTGAACATTTTATTTTTTATAAACTGCCTGTCATTACAATGGAACCATGTAGATTAGTTATCCTCGTACAGGCATCTGCCAGTCTTATAAGTGGCCACCTTCCCACTGCCCCATTTTAACTTCTCAGTCCTCTTGCCTAAAATCCTCACAGCTGTTGAAATGCCTGACCTAGATAACCCAGTTTAACCTGACTCAGAGTGTCAAACAGCCCCAAGAAAATAAAGGATCTTATTCAATATTACATAATAAGATTCTGGCACTGGTTAGGAGCAGGGTCAGCATGTTGTTCTGTTTTGCCAACTTGAAGCCCAAAGTCTCACATCCTAGGAACTTTCTTACTCCTAGGCAAATCGGGACCATTAGTCACCCTGCTAGACCATGATCCCTTAGTGGTCTCTCTTGTTTGCCCCAGGTCACACTTTTATCTTTAAATTATTTCTAAAAATTCCCAGAATCTTCCTCGCCCAATCAGTTTGGCTAATTCTTTCTAAGTAATATTTCTAATGTGTATCTCTTCTTTTGATACGGACTTGGATCTTTATCCAGTGATCCTGGGCTTCTTTAAACATCCATGAATTCTACCTTCATCAAAATGTACACGCCACCCTCACATTACTGCTTTTAAAGCTCTGACTGACATAAGGTTCAGTGTGAGTTCCACTTCCTCCAGGAAATCTGGCATCTTCCCTGGCAGGGGAAGAGTGAGTAGGGTGAAAGAAAGGAGAGGGGTAGGCAGTGTCGGCTGTTCAGTGCTGGTAAGAATGCTGTGAGACCAATGGAGGGGCTGCTGTTCCTAAGAAGCTCCTAAGGAATAAATTTAAGGCAGGCTGCAGAGAGAAGAGAGAGGCCAAAGACTAGGTCAGTAATTCAGAGAAAGGGTCTGAGTCAGCCACTGAGCCTAACCACACACACAAATACTTATGTAGTTGTTGATACCCAAAACCCAGGGTGCCCAGGCTCTGCACACAAGAGGAAAGAGGGGCGTAACAAGCAGATACGGAGACAGCATATCTATCCTCAGCTGGTTTAAGATGGAGCTGACTGCAGAAGAACAGAGAGTGAACTTCAGTAGCAGGAACTGCCAGTGCCCTCCTCCCTACAGTTAGCAGGTAGTAATTTCAAAGCCTGTTTATATTTTAATGTATGCATTCCTTAGATACAAACACTACTTCATAGAATGCTCTGTATTCCTCACACCCCACACAATATGTAGTCAATAAATATGTGATTTAAATGATAATAAAATCTGCTCTGTGGTTTAAAGGCCATGTGCACAGGAAGCCGTGAGAAGTTTACAGCAATTCCATTTCTTTTCAGGAAGTCTGGAAGCCATCTGCCTGGTTGAGGTTTAAGATACACTAATCAGCAAAAACAGAGTGAACACAAATCTTCCCTTTCCTCTTTTTAAAACTTCAGAGCAAACATCAACTCTCCTTTTTCTTTGTATCTTAGTCCAAACTCTAGGCACAAAGAAAAAAAATAACAAAACAAACTTCCTTTCACCAGGACTGCAAACCAAACCCCAGGCCCAGAATATCTTTATGTTTTCATGCCATATAGTGTTTATTAGTATTTGAGGTTCAACCACCAGGAATGAAAAATTGACCTAGTCGTTCAGTTTCTCAACTTGAGAGTTCCCAGCACACACACTGAATTACTTTTTGAACATATGTTGCGATGTGTTCATGCTGAGAATCTCTTTAAAATAGTCCATTTTTTGTTTGTTTGTTTGTACCAGGGATCGAACTCACAACCTCATGCCTGCCAGCTAGGCACTTAGGCCACTGAGCTAAATCCCCGGCAAATGGTCCAGTCTTAAAAAGATTTTTGCTTAGAATATATTTTTCACTCAATAACACTTTTTTTAAAAAAATCTGACTTTAAATAAAGGCCTATTATGCTGGCTTTATAAACACAATCACTTTCATTGAGTTATGAAGTTCCTTAAGTAAACAGAAAAAAGAGCAAGAGTTAAGATTTGCAAATAATGTATTATTCAAATTAGCCTCAAGTGAGAGCCTTACATTAAGTGCCAAAATAAGCATCTGCAAATATAAAAAGGGACTACTGTATTTTGTTTTCTATTCCCTCAAAATAGGTGTCAGGTGTAATTTTGGAGATTCTTGGAGGAAAAGAAGGGGGGAAAACTCCAAATAAATCTGATTAAAAATCTGCATAGTATGCATAATGCTAGAAATATTATTCACCAGTAGAAACTAATTACCCCAAAGTTTATAAGTCCTTTAAACCAGGATTTCTCAATGTTAGCATTACTGACATTTCAAATCAGATAATTCCTTGTTGTGGACCTGGCAGAGGAGTTGGGGGAGCTGTCCTGCACGTGGAAGAATATCACCATGTCTTTGGCCTCTACCCACAAGATGCCAGTACAGCTTTCCCTCATCACACACACTATCACCAGTTGTGACAGTCAAAAGCATCTATAGCTACTGCCAAATGTGCCCTGAAGGACTAAATCACCACCAGTAATGAAACTACAGAATCTTTTCTTAAAATAAGAAGGACCTTAAGACATCAGATTCAGAAGGACAGTGAAAAGAAATCAGTGATCCACAAACCAAACATACTAACAAAACAACACACAATTTAGACAAACAACACACAGAAATAAACATACCTGAAAAAACAGAACCGTAAGATCTAATCTGGCAAGAAAAACTGTACTCTGAAGAAATCTAGAAAAGCCAATATCAGTGGAAATTTTAAAAGGCTTTTTAAAAAAAACTTTAAACTTTTTAAAATTGTTTTCAATTTAGTTTTGGTGAAAAAAGTTTTACTCAGACACATTTTGCAAAGAATAACGATCCTTCTTCCCACCAAAAAATTGTATTTCTCCACTGTTTATCATACAAAAGATAAGCTTTTATACATTTCCAAGGAGTCTACTAATTTGGAAAGTCATTTACATTTTTGTATATGTATCCTTGAATGAGAAGATTAGTTACCTTAGGGCTCTTTGTAAGCCCTACAGCTAACATTATAGGCACTAAAATAGCATTTATTTCAATGATAATAAAATATGACTTCATGTCCTAAAAGGATTTAAAACAGAAATTTCAAAGTATGGTGGTATGAACGAGTTTGAATATCACACTTGGAAATAAGAAGCTATTTTGAAAATCCCAGACAAAACTCAACAGAAATTCTGGTGTCCGAAAAGCAAGTCAGGGAATTTTAAAAGATGTGAGTTAAATTACAGCTTCGTTGGTCCTACATATGTGACTTTGATTGTTTACTCCTCCATAGAATGAGTACAATAATCCTACCTAAAACGATACTTAAGATAATTATATAAGATAAAGTGCATAAAGAGAGAAAAATATCTGTCTCAAAATTCTGAGAAAATAGAACTCATACTTCAAGTAGAACACTACCAGAGTTAAGCTTTCTCTTTGAAGTCAGGAGGAAAAAAATCTCAAATCATTCCAGACCTAAAACAAAGTGTCAGCAAAGTACCACACCAACAAGATTGGTTAAAAATTCCTTTTTTTTAAAATTTATTTAAGAAAAAAAAGACACAGAAAAGGAAAAAAAAGCAAAAGAGACAAACAACAACAAATCCAACGTAATAACAGCATAGGTTTACAAAACAAGATGATAGGAATTTGACAATGGTTGTACTATTGCATATCATTACCTTCAAAATGGTTGTTTAGACAAACATATATACATGTAAAATTGATCTAATCATATGAGTATTAACTATTCTTTTCCAATAAATAATATATTTAATAGCATAGTCATTTTAGCTATATATATATATATATATATATATATACAAATTTATGTCTTTTTCCTTTCCCTTCCTTCTTTCCTCCTTTCCCCATCCCAATTACTTTTCCTCTTTGAGCAGTTTCTTGCCCTTACATAGTATTTATTGTAGATTTTGGATCATATATATTTTTTCAGTTTCTTACGCTAGGGAGACCATATGGTATTTACACATGTGAGTTTGATTTATTTTACTTCTGAGTATGGTCTTAAGTTATGTCCATTTAGTTGTAAAAGTCTCAATGCAATCTTTCTTTATTAGCTGAGTAGTACTCAATTGTATAAAAATACCACATCTTTTTTATCCATTCCTTGATTGATGGGCACTTGGGTTGTTAAAAATTGGCTATTATAAATTGGCTATTATAAATTGGGTGGCGATAAACATGGGTGAACATTTATCGTTGTGTGTTATGGTTTATACATTGTATCAACTTGAGAAGTCTAGAAGCTTAATTAAGTAACTCAGTGGCTCTATATCCTGTGGTATAGAGCACAAGCAGTTACCTATTCATTGTGTCAATTTGAGAAGGTCAGAAGTTTAACTGAGCCACTCAGCAGGAAGCCAGGTTTCTTAGTTTGTAAATATCCTCATCCTGTGCAAAGGAAGGCAAGGAGATTTGTGAATGCTACACCCACCTGGCAGGGGGCTGGGTTCTATGTACAATATAAGGGAAAAAGAGGCTTACTCTTGCCCCATTTTGCTCTGGCTGTTTTTGCTGGTGCTGCCTTGAAGTGTTGCCCCTGTGCCATGCCACCCTGCCTTAGAGCCAGCTGATTATGGACTGAAACTCCAAAAACTGTAAGCTAAATGAACGTTTCCTTCCCTAATTTTGGGTGACAGGTGTTTTGTCTCAGCAATGAGTAAAAAGTAACCAAGACACTGTGGTATGATGTTTTCAGTTCTTCTGGGAAAATGTCCGGAAGCAGGATAGCTGGGTCAAATGGAATCTCTAATCCTAGCTTCTTGAGAAATCTCCACACTGATTTTGACAGTGGTTACACCAACCTGCACACTTACCCATAGTGGAGAAGAGTTCCTTTTTCCCCACAGCCCCTCCAGCATTTGTTATTGGTTGATTTCTTGATCTTGGTCATTCTTTCTGGGGTGAGATGGAATCTCAGCGTTGTTTTAATTTGCATTTCCCGAATGACCATTGATGTTGAACCTTTTTTCATATATTTATTAGCCATTTGTATTTCTTCCTCTGAGAAGTGTGTCTTCATCTCAGATGCCCATTTTTGGATTGGGTCCTTGAATTTGGGGGGCCTGATTCTTTTTAATTCTTTATATGTTTTAGATACAGGTCCTTTGTCTGAGGGACAATTGGCTAAGATATTTTCCCAATTCGTGGGTTTTCTTTTCACTCTATTGGAGATTTCCCTTGACACACAAAAACTTTTTACTAAGACAAAATTCTAGCTGTTGATTCTGGGAAGTATTTTCCATGCAGTTTGATTTTTATTCTTGAATTCTCTGCCTACACCTATGTTGTCAAGATTTTTACCTACTTTGTCTTCCAGCCGATTTAGTTTCTCTGTTATAATATTCACATCTTTGATTCATTTTTACTTTAGTTTAGTGCATGGTGATAGACGTGGATCTAGTTTTAGTTATTGGTATATGGAAAGTCAGTGTTTGAAGTACCACTTATTAAAGAGGCTATCTTTCTTCCAGTGAACATGTTTGGCCCCTTTGTCAAAGATGCAGTGGCTGAGTGTGCTTATGGTTGAGGCTGTATCTTCTAATCTATTCACTGATCTTCAGGTCTGTTTTTATTCCAGTATCATGCTGAGTTTATCACAGAAGCTTTGTAATATAATTGTAATATAATTTCAAGTCAGGGATTATGATGCCTCCTGCCTTAACTTTGTTGCCCAGAATTGCTTCTGCTATTCTAGGTTTCTTCTAGTTCCAGATGAATTTTAGAGATGATTTCTATAGCTCTGTGAGGTATGCAAGTGGTATTTTGATTGGGATTGCATTAAATCTGCATAATAATTTTGGGAGAATGGCCATTTTCACGATATTTGTTCTTCCTATCCATGAACAGGGAATATCTTTCCATTTTCTGGAGTTCTCTTCAATTTCCTTTTTCAGAGTAATGTAATTTTCACTGTATAGATCTTTTACTTCCTTTGTTAGATTGATTCCTAAGTATTTCATTTTTTTGGATGTTATAGCGAAGGGTGTAATTTCCCTTATTTCTCTCTCAGTGAGTTTGTTGTTTATGTACCAGAACGCTATTGATTTTTGAGTGTTGACCTTGAATCCAGCAAATTACTGAATTTGGTTATTACATCTAGAAGTCTTTTGATGGATTTTTGGGGGTCTTCTAAGCAGAGTATCATATCATCTGCAAATAATGATAATTTTACTTCTTCCTTTCCTATCCTTACTCCTTTTATTTCTCTCTCTTGCCTGATTGCTCTGGCTAATGTTTCCAGAACTGTATTGAATAGGAGTGGTGGTAATGGATATCCTTGTCTTGTTCCTGATTTTAGGTTGAAAGTTTTCAGTTTTTGTCCATTTAGTAAGATGTTGCCTGTTGGTTTATGATATATGTCTATAATCAGGTTGAGGTAGAAACCATCTACTCCAATTTTCTGTAGGGTTTTCTGATGTTGTTGGGTGGAATGCTCAGTACACATCTACTAGGTCCATTTGTTCACAAATTTGATTTAGTTCTATTATTTCTTTGTTGTTTTTTTGTTTAGTTGATCTGTCTATTTGTGACAATGGGGTGTTAAGGTCCCCCATTATAACTGTATTATTGTTTATTTGATTTTTCATGTCTATTAAGATTTGTCTTACATAGTTGGGTGATCTCATGTTTGGTGCATATATATTTATGATCATAATCTCTTCCTTTTGAAGTTTTCCCCTAACAAGTATATAATGACCTTCTTTATCTCTTTTGATCATTCTTGGTTGGAAGTTCACATTGTCTGCAAACAAAATAGTTACCCCTGCTTTTTTCTGGGTTCCTGTTGCATGGAGTATTGTTTTCCAGCCTTTGATTTTCAGTCTGTGAATTTCATGTCTGGGTGAAGATTTATTTTGGTTATGGTTAGTTAGGCTTCTGTGTGCCTCACTTATCTGCATATCAGGTTCTCTTCTCATGTTTGGAAAATTTTCTGCTATTCTGCAAATAGTCTTCACAGGTCATTTGTGTTGACCCCTGCTCTTTCACTGACACCTGTCAATCTTATATTGTTTCTCTTTGCATCATCATGCAGCTGTTGAATTGTTGTTTCCTGGTTCCTTATTATTTTTAAGAGATCTTTTCTCTCATGATCACAAGCTTCCATGCTGTCTTCAAGGTCTGAGAGTCTATCTTCAGCTTCATTCAAATGGTTTTGTCAACCTTCAGTGGAATTTTTAATTTCCTGAATTTCCCTTTGAATCTGTTTCATGCATTATATTTGTGTCTTATTTTGTTCATTCAAAGTTTCCACCATTTTTATGTTCTTCTATTTTTATCTTGATCTTCTTTAGATACACATAACATTTCTTTCATAATGTTTGTCATTTCATTTTTTACCTAAGAGATTATTTCTGATCTGATTTCCTCTGTAGCTTCATGGAGTTGTTTCTGCACTTCAGTTGCTATCATTCCACAGTTCAGTTTTGTGATTTCCAGTGTCTCCCATTTCAGTGTCTCTTGAGTTTGTTCTTGGTGTGCTGGAGGACTGAGACTGCATCTTGCTCTTTCATTTTTTCATTTTCCTCTGGGACTTGTGTGGCTGGCCAGGTAGCCTCCCAATGGGTTGCCCTGGAATGCTGCACTGGGTAGAGCCTCAATCCTCCAATATTCCCGTGACTAGCCAGGGTGCACCCCCAAACTATGGTGCTGGAATCTTGTGCTCTGTGGCCTGTGAGGCTGGCTGTGTGTTCCTTGATATACTTTGTTGGGTTGCTGTGGAACACTGGGCTGGGCAGAGCTTGTATCCTCCTTGTAGCTAGCAGGAGCACACCTCTGGAGCACGTCACCTGGACCTAGAACCTGGCTGAGTGGAGTTCCAAACCTCTGCCACTGAGGTGGCTAGCAGAGATGCACCCCGGGGTGTGATGCTAGGGACTTGGGCCTGGTTGAGTGGAGTTTGGAGCCTCCAGGATCCAGGTGGCTTGGCAGAGCATGCCCCAGAGTGTGGCATCACCAGGACCTTGTGTCTGGCATCAAAGAGTTCAGAGCTTCTGGAGCATGGGGCTAGCCAGAGTACGTCCACTGTCATATGGTGCTGGGGCCCTTCTCCTGACTGGGTGGAGTTCAGAACCTCTGGGACCTGACATATGTGGTTAGTTGGGCTGCACCCCTGAACTATGGAGCTGGGGCCTTGTGCTCTGATGGGCAGAGCTCAAATTCTCCAAGATCCTTCAGCTATGCTGGTCACTCCCTGATGAGTGGCTCTGGGCTCTGGGCTGTGCTGGGTTTGGTACCTCTGTGTCCTGTGAGGCTGGCAGGGTGTTCTCCTAATGGATTGTGCTGGGGTGCTGGACTGGACAGAAAAAAAATTCTTTTTTTTAATTTTTTAATTTTAAAAAGCAAAACAGATAAAAGGATAGAAATGATACAGAATTTTTAAAAAGTAGGAAATTAACACTAGTTAACATATTGCATATAGTTGTTCAAGTTACAAGATTAGGCATAAAAAATGATAAAGCAATTAAACAATGAAAGCACAAACTTTTCTTTTTGATGAAATTGTAGAGATTAGTAGTATAGTTATCTATCTTGTCTCAAGTTCCCTTCATTTACCTATAAAAACTTCAAGATTATCCTTTTTTATAGCTGAGTAATACTCCATTGTATAAAACAGCAGATCTTTTTTTATTCATTCCACAATTGATGGGCTTTTGGGTTGTTTTCAAGATTCAGCTATTACAAATTATGCTGCTATAAACATGGGTGCACATATAACACTATGGCATGATATGTTCAATTTTTTTGGGAAAATACCCAGAAGGGGAATAGCTGGATTGAATGGGACTTCCAAGGATTAGTTAAAAAATTTTCAACTAAATATTATCAAATAGTCAAGACCTATCATATCTGTAGAACTGTAGGAGAAACACAACCTATAGACAATAAAAGTGATTTTTCAGCTCACATTATTAATAGAAATGAATATATAGTGGATAATATAGATTAACAGTAAAGCTTAGTAATACTAAATGTATAGGTCTGAAACAACATACATAAAAGAAAATTTTAGCCAGGCACAGTGGTGCACAACTGTAATTCCAGCATTCTGGGAGGGTAAGGCAGAAGGACTGCAAGTTCAAACTGGGCATGGGCAACTTAGTAAGATTCCTACTCAAAATCAAAAGTAAAAAAGGGTTGGGGGTACAGGTCAGTGCAAGGTCACTGGGTTCAATCACCAGTATCAGGAAAGAAAGAAAGAAAGAAAGAAAGAAAGAAAGAAAGAAAGAAAGAAAGAAAGAAAGAAAGAAATGATAGAGCAATTGTATTGTGTGTAAGCATTACCAGCCATACTTACACAGTAATCACTCAAATTTATGTGTTTTCTTTTTAAGAGATTGGGGAAAAAAATAAATTCAAACTTGAAGAAATTTCTAAATGAAAATTTTCAAATATCAGAGACACAAATAAACAAAACTGAAATCAGACTTGCAGAGTCAACGCTCTTGAAAACCTGCTTGAAAATAGCCTTTTGCACCCCTGCAACACCTTTGTAGTCCCAATCAAACCAAAACCAGGAACACGGAGCTATTTTTAATGTTTCACATTTAAAGAGAAATGAACAGCCAAAGACTGCCTGATAGTTGAAGAGAAGTTCTTTTTGAAAAGAAACCAAGACAACTTCTGAAGAAAAATATTTGCTACTTCAAACTACATGAGTATAAAATAAAGTCACTTTCAGACCTGCAAAATCTTACACAAATTCCTAGGCATGCTTTCTCAAAGCAACTGAGGAATGTGTTCCACTAAAATAATGAAGGAAACCAAGAAAGAAAAAATTCAGCATGGTACTCAGAAAATTCCTTGAGTAAAAATTCACAAGATGGTGTCAAAGTGAAGACTAGTAAGCAAATGTGTAGCAGGTCCCTGGCACAACCAAAGCTAATAGAAACAAACTTAAAAGGAAACAGAATGGGTTCCTCAGAAAAATATAAACTGGAATTTATAAATTATCTTACAGGTTTTATCACCTGGAAAGTTAGAATGATAGCTACTTTACAGAACAGTTTGTAGTTTTAAAAATTTCAAGCTAGAGATATGAAAAATAAAACCATCATTAACTACAGGAAAACTTAGAAATTGTTTAAAAAATACAGTTATAACTTAAACTATATATGTTAAATATACATATATACTATGTTTTAATATTTTAAAACTTTATAGTCTATATAGTATTAGTATATACTATAACCTATATATAGTACAAATTGTATATGACTAATATAAATTATATACCTAATATAAATTATATACCACATATAGTCATATATATAGTATAAACTATATCGTATACACACAAACTATGTACCTATATAACTATATAATAGTTATAAGTCATTGAATACAGAGTCAACCAAAAATTGTGACAGTACCCTTTTTAAAGGAGTGCAGGAAGAAAACAAAGCCAGAAAAGTCCAAAACAACTAATTAAAATGACAAATCAAGTAACAGCAGTATACCATAGTATTTTAATGCTAGAAGTAAACATCAGGTTAAATAGCTGAATATTTTCAAAGAGTTACTTGAGGGAGTCGGAGGTGTCCAGAAAAAAATGGGAGGCAATTTGAGGTTGAAGAATTAAGAGAATATTGTTTTATGCTGTAAGCCTCTTAGTGACTTTTTAAACTGTGTGCTCATTATTTTGATTTTTAGAAAGAAAATATTAATTTCTCATAAAAGGAAAGAAAGAAGGGGGAAGAATGCATGAAGTTATTCCCTTAAAATAGATTTATGTACATAGTGTAATACTATAAAAATATTTATACAACCGTAGTTCTAGGGATGTGACTCCAGAAGTAAGTAACTGCCTCCCAACTCTCCTTTTTGTACAAACTCACCATCAGAATTGAATTATTTAAGTTCAAGTTCAATTCATGTAAGTACACTAAGTCCAAAGTCACTGGTTAGTGATGAATGGGAAGGCACCCTGGCTTGCCAAGTTTGGATTACAATTACTTTACACATTCTATTCTCTGTTTCCTGTAGCTTTAGGTTGTAGTCTCTCAAAGATATTGAGGACCTGCAATACATCTAATGCTTTTGGAAATTCTCACAGTGCTTTGTACACAGTTAACAAAACAAAAACTTAATTACAGTACAAAAGAGTTCAAACAAAACTATTTAATTGATGGAAAATAGGAAGGGACTAATGAGTGCCTTATTTATAGAGACACAAAGGAAAAAATATCATTTTTAACATCACTGTAAGTGTTCCCAAGGATAAGTATGCATGTTCACTACTGAGTAATTCCAGGAGCAAAACAAACCCTCTGTTACATAACTTTATTTTACCTTTCTTAATCTTTGAGTAATTAACATAGAAAAAAGTTGTTTTCCGGGCCATTCCACAGACAAATAGTCTCCCAGCAGAAAGAGACAAGCAAATATGCCTGAGCATGTGATGAACTTGGAAAGCAATGAATCTTAACAAATCTGCAGTTGAATTATTGAACTGTTAAGACTGCAGAGCTAAACAGAAAAGATCTGGATACATAAATAGGGTTTTGTTACCTTTGTTTTTTTAATTTTGTTTGTTGCAGTTCCTCGTTGCCATGAGCACTAAAAGTTATGACCCTGCCATTTACACTGTATATTTTTATTTGGAAAATAAAGTTTCACTTACATAGTTGAAGTTCATCAACCACATGAATTTAAAGTGGGAGTTTTACACACACACCATAGATTTATTTGCTAAACCACCAACCTTGTTTATTTTAGATGAAATATAAAATTATGGTTCTTCAGAGAGAATGATGATTTTTAGTCTTTTCATAACTCATCCAACAAATATTTTTGATATCTATTATGTGTTATGTTCTCTATGTTCTGTTCTAGGTGCTAGAGTAAGTACAGTGCAAAAATGAGTATTTATAATCAAATGAGTTAGCTGGATAATTAAATAAGAAATTATAATAATATTCATTAAGGGCTTGGATCATATTTAACAGAAACACTAAACATGTCCTGAGGCTCAAGGGTGGGGAATGCTTAGTCAGGAAGCTTTCCAAGGGTAGTGACACGGAATAGAATTTAAGGGATGACTTAGAGTTATCCATGCCAAGGAGGATGGAGAAAAGGCTAAGAGACTGAGGAAAGCCAGAGAATAAACAGAAAGAGTGCAGAGGCCATGACAATCATGGAGGACCTACACAGACACTGGTAGCCTGGATTTGGCCCATGGTAGTGGTGTTGAAGGAAAAGCAATAGATCTGAGAGCTATTGGGAAAGCAGAATTATTATGCTTTCAGGATTTAACTGAATGTGAGAGGTAAGGAAATGGAAGGAAGGAAACGGATGCAGGTGTCCAAGTAGGACAATTAGATACAAAGTGAGTGCCATTCACTTAACCAGAACACACAAGTGATCATCTTGCAAATGTTATTGTTTCATCCCTTGTCTTGTCCTAATCCTTCCTTAGCTCTGAAGCTAAATAATTACTACCCCCACTCCACTCCAAGTCACTGACCAAGAACTGTAAGTCCCTCCTTATACCAGTGAAACTTGGAAATAATTGTTACAGTCTTAAGCCTCTAGGTAGATTCAGCCTTTAATGAGGTATCAATAACAGCCCTTATTTCCCAACCTCCACAATCCTTAAACTACAGGATTGGTGCAATCATCTCTCTGACCCCTCTGTTCAGCCTCTGCTTGGGCAGAAGAAGTTCTTCAGTTTTCCCCACATGCCCAGGACACTATTAAAAAGAGTAAGACAGGAGAGTAAAGAGTAAAATCCTTAAATCCCAGATATCTGATTAGGTACATACACACTCTCTCTCTCTCTCTCTCTCTCTCTCTCTCTCTCTCTCTCTCTCTCCTGCAAATCTTTGCCTTTGGCCAGGATCTTGTCCTATTCCTCACCTGACTTTGAAGCAAGTTTCCTACCATAACTCTATATTTTGTCTGGTTCCTTTGCCATTGCTGCTCTGCAATATAAAATCATTCCCTGTGCCAATCCCCCCAAAGAAGGAATTCCATGGCCTTCAATACAGCTCAGACCAGGACTAAACTAACCTCATTTCTATCTGACTTTAATCCCCTATCCTTTAACTTTCCCATTCCCCGTCCATTCTCTCTTGGTTCACAGCATGACTTGAGGTCAATGGTGTCTGCCTTCCAATAAGATAACAGGGCTGATAAGGAACTTTGAAAAATTGTCTCTGAAGTCAAAATGCAAAATGGATTTAAATAAAATCACCTCCTTTTGCTAGCCTAATTCTGAGTTGATGTTGAACTGGGACTTAATTAATTACTGACCAGAACAAAGGAAAGAAAAGTGAATCAACCACAATTCTGGTTCCTACTAGTCATTCAATAATTCTATGGGTTTTAGCAAGTTGCTCAAGAGACCGGCATCTTACTTCTCTGCAAAGTGGAGATGGTTATGGCTATGATCTAAATACCTTATTAGTGACCTCATGCAATCTTCACAACAAATCAGTATAAATCCCTTATTAACAGTTAATATTTGATGACTGTTGGTTAAAACAGTCTTATTCCTGGGCCTGCCCCATTTACCACTGTGCTCTGCTGAGTTAATAACATCGTCCCTGCTGTCTTTAGGTCTATGAAGAAAAGCAATAAAATAATGTCTAAGAAAATGAAATGCTTGGCAGATTATTGTTTAATCAGTTTTGCAAGATGAAAAAAGTGCTAAGGTAGGTGGTGATGATCATTGCACAATGTAAATGTACTTAATACTGCTGAACTATACTCTTAAAATGTTTAGCATTGTAAATTTTTGGCTATGTGTATCATACTACATATAGATTTTTTATTAAAAAAGATGAAATCATTTGGTGGATGATAAAGAATAGTAAAATGTGAACTGTGTCTTTTTCATTCTTTTTCATATATACACCTGGTGCATGCCTGTAATCCCAGCCCTTGGGAGGTTGAGGAGGGAGGATCACCACAAATTCAGGCTACATAGTGTGTCTAAGGCCAGCCTGAACTACATAGTAAAACCCTGTCTCAAAAAACAAACAAAAGTGATTGTATAAACCAGTAGATCCTCCAAAAGAAGATTTTATGTGATTCACTTTTAGTCATTGCATATATAGAAGAGATAATAATGAGAGGAAGCCCTGGTAAACTGACAGTATCTGTGTTTTGGTAGCTAGCATAGCAGAATAGAAATAAGGAGGGAAAAACAAGTCTAAATTGGTTTTTACGTAATACTTTGAAGATTTCAAGCCTGATTGAAAATACATGTCTGCATTGTCAACAAATACAAGTCTCCTCCAAAGAAAAATATCACTCTGAAGAGAGTATCAGGATAAACTCCAGTTGCTAATCTGCCCATTCCTGTTCAGGCTGAGACTGAGTACACTTTCAATTGCCAACATCAGGTACAGGGCACCTGTACTTTACTTCTATTACAATGGACCATTATACTTATGTCACCATATTCCTATAATGCCTTCTTTTGCTTCTATTTTTAGTAAAAAGTACATATTCATTATGAAAGTTTAAAAAATATAAAAATCAGATATTCAGTATAAGATACTGTCCCAATAACTCAAGAAATGTTTTCTGACTCTCTCCAGAGAATAAAAAGGTGATGTTTAATCATATTTTAGGACAAATCGAGTTCTGATTTTCCATAAAGTTTTTAAATCTGGTAATGCAATTGCATTCCCTTCCTACAATTACTATGTAATGGGTAGTGGAGTGGAGTTATAGCCTTTGTAGAGCTATAACATCAAGCTTTCATACTCTAGGTTCCTTCTAAGTGATGGGGACTTTCTCAACTATTTCTGAAACTCCAGTCCTGCTAAATGTTAGATACCAAAAAATGGTGGTTTCTAACTTTGACTTTTCAAGAAGAAACAAACTGACTTCATGAGAATCTCCTCCCTAAAATAGCAATAAGAACTCCCAAAGTTTCCATAGTTGAAAAAAAAGATAAAAGTATCAGGTTAAAAATGAAAGTAACAACCTCTAATGTGTATAGGTCATGGGAAAAGTGAGAACTCACAAACTAGAGACCTGTTTACTGAACTGTGTTGAAGAACAATTTTATTGTGAGTATATAGTCAAATGCCAGTTGTATTTATTAGGTAGATACTTTCTGTTTGTTAACCAAGACATTTGTACTGTGAAAGAACATGAAAGCATTTCTGTCAGCAGCAAATTACCAGATTCCAGTTAATTTTCTCCTTTCTGGCCCTGCAATACTGGGTACAAAAGGACTGCAGAATAATAAATTTACAAAGCAATGCAATTTAATGTAAGGATAATTGAGAAAACTCATTCCTGAAATGGCCCGATTTCTTAAAATTGTTTGGTGTTCGCTTGCTGATGCATTTCCTTTTTCATTTTTTTAACAAATATTTGCCTATAGTTTCTATGTGCCAAGTGCTGAGTTAGGATCTAGGGAGACAGGTGTAATCCTAGTTTCAGATTGGTTAAACCAGGAGACTGACAAGGAGAAAGCATCAAGCAAACACACACACACACACACACACACACACACACACATCTGATCTGTAATATACTATATTCTACAATCTGTAGAAAAGCAGAGAAGCTATGTGTCAACTCAAAGAACTGAGAGAAAGTATGGCCAAGAAAGTGAGCA
Organism: Dasyprocta punctata; assembly: GCA_004363535.1. NCBI lineage: Eukaryota > Metazoa > Chordata > Mammalia > Rodentia > Dasyproctidae > Dasyprocta > Dasyprocta punctata. The sequence continues at coordinate 17,170 of RJWM01010498.1, read as the reverse complement.
AAGAAGCCAGTGGTAAAAACAAGTTTACAGGTAGATGGGACAAATAATGTAGGACCTTCCAGGAGCTTGGATTCTATTCTGTAATCAAAAGAATTCATTGGAGGACCTTGTTTATGATTTAGAAATACTCTGACTGCTAGATGAAGAACAGATTTGAAGCAGTTTAAGCATGGAAGTGAGACCAATTAGGTAAGCTGTTGCCTTTAAGAGATCTATGGTTTGTTGAAAAATAATGCCATAAAGGATAGAAATTTCCTATCAAAGGATGTCTAGGCATTGGGGGAGGAGGCGCTTCTTCATAATATGTATTACTGTGTGACATTATATTATGTTTATTAACTTACATGATTGTTTATCTATTCAATATCCAACTTCTCTATTAGAAAGTAAGTTTAATGGGGACAGAAAAAAATGCCTTGTTTCCTCTTGTATCCCTAGTTCACAGAACCATGTCTAGGCCAGGCATGGTGATGCACGCCTGTAATCCCAGCACTTGGGAGCCTGAGGCAGAAGGATCATTGCAAGTTCAAGACCAGCCTGGGCTACAAAGTGAGCTCAAGACCAGTCTGAACTGCATAGGAACACCTTGTCTCATAAAGACAAAAAAAAAAAAAAAAGGGACCAGGTTTGTCATGTAGTTTTAATAAATGTTCACTGTGAGAATGAATAAATGAATCATGCATTTAATTCTTTTATAAACAAATGACTCTTTGTAAAGCAAACCATCATTCTCTGTCTGTCCATTTTGCAAGTCTAGATCCTCATACATATACTGCGAGAAAAGAGTAAACCAAGTTCAATAAATTCTATTGTGCATAGCGTAATGACCTCCTAGTACATAATCCAGGAAAGAATGAGTCCATCAATGTGTTCATTATATATTTTAATTAATAAACTAATAAAAACAGACCTTATATCACTTGTTTGTAGTCTCAGGAATTGTACTCTTTTAGCCCATGACTAACAACTTTGCATTTTAAGATGGTATTTTAAGTACTCATCAAAGCATTTAAACTCATCTAAGTTAATAACTATTTTACTAACCTGGATGACATGAATTGGAGAATAAAAGGTGCTACCTATTTCAGAAAAAGAAAAGCATCATGGTATGGTCTGCAAAAAAACCTGGTGGAGCATTATATCCATTTGCCTATGTCTAAGCTTCCTACTCCTTTGGACTCAGAAAAAATCCTGACTTCAAGGAATGAACTACTGAGAGTTATCACTGAGTACAAAGTCATCAAGTTAGCAGTTTCTGAACCTATACATCTAAAATCACTCTTGAGCAAGCTCTACAATGTTATGATTTCTATAGGTGCTATAACAAATTACCATGTTGGTGGCTTAAAACAACGGTTTTTGAGGCTGAAGTTCAAAGTCAAGGTGTCAGCGAGGTTTGGTTTCTCTGGAGGCTGTGAAGGAAAATTCATTCCACACTTTTATACTTCTCTTCTACCTTCTAATGGCAGTTAGTAATCCTTAGCACTCCTTGGTTTTTGCACTCATCACTCTCCATCTCTGCTTTGTTTTGCAGTTGTTTTTTCTTTGTTTCTTTCTTTTCACAAGGTTTCATTATCTCACTGCATTGCCCAGGGCTGAGTTTGAATTTGTCATCCTACTGCCTCAGCCTCCCAGAGTACTGAGATTGCAGGTGTTCACCACCATGCCTGCCTCTGCCTTGTTCTTTACATCTCTTTCTTACTTGTGTCTTTTCTCCTTATCTTTTTTGTAAGGTCATTTTTCATTAGATTTAGGGACCATCCTAATCAAGGACCATATAGTCTCAAAACATTCAATTTAGTTACATCTGCAAAGAATTTTTTTTCAAATGATGTCATAGTCACAGGTTGTAACTGCACATATATTTTGTGGGGAACACCGTTTGTCCCACTAAGGGCTAAAACAAGGTTAAAGTTTTTTTCAACAAGGTTAAAGTTTAAAAATAAGATTGCACAATTTCAAGTAGATAGTAATCTGACTAAATTTGATGAGAGCAGGTTTCTGCACAGAAAAGAAAGGTGTTTGTTTTGTTTTACTTTATTTTAGCATGAGATCACAACTCTGTTTTTTCTTAATAAAAGGAAAGGTAGGTGCCTGATTATTTAATTAATTCTGATGAATCACTATCAGAATTCCTCCAACAGCAACCAAATTAAGGGGAGGTGGCCTAACCTTAGAAGTATAAGTGGATAAGGAAACCTCATCAGGTGTTCTGGGCCACTTGCTTTTCACAGGATGTCAGATGCGCCAATTCTGCACTACGGCCCTTTCCTACTTTTGTTTCTCTAAGCTCAGTTTAGAAAAGCCTTCTCTAAAACTTGAACTCTTCCTGAAGTACCTGATTAACAACCAAAATCTAATTCTGAATGTTGGTCTCTAGTCTAATCACTGATCTAGGTGTTTCATGTTGAACCACACCCCGACCCCAACGACCCCATCAGAGCAGGAGAGACTTGATCCTCCCCTGACAATACAACCCCAAATCCCATCTTCTCTCTTTGATATGCAGATGCAGTAAATTGTCCCAAGTTCAACAGATGTTTGTGCATTGTCCAGATCTCCTTCCTTTACACACTCTCTGGAGATCTGATGTGGAAGAAACAGCCAGTGTTGGCTGAGAGATTGGGCGACATTACAAGGCACACGAGGCAGGAAGAAGCATTGCCAAAATTTCATTTCTGTTTTTGCTGGTCTCTACTGTGGTTTCCAATGAAAAGAACAGCTTTAGAAGGTAAAGTTGGCAGGGCCACATTGTGTCAATGGGCTACTTTCAGCTTTAAGGAGCACAACTTTCTTTTTCTAGGGATACAGTCCTCTGGAAGGTTGAAATTTGTTTCTGGCATAATATTTCACTAGAATCAATTGTGCATGTTTAAAGCTGTGCTTTTAATGTTATTTTAAGTACCCATTTTATAATTTCGATAAAACCACTCTGAAGCATGATGTAATGCTGATTAATGACACTTCTCCAGTACATCAAGAGCACTCAGTTCTGCCTCGTGCCTTGGTGCTCACCTGAGGCCTCCCATTAATCACTGTTATACTACAGTCTGTCCTATCATATTGCTTAATTACCATCTCTGTTATTCATCCATCTACTCTATTAATCCCCACAGAACAAATTCATCAAACTCAGAGGCCCCAAAGCAACAGTCCTACTGGTCTTGCCAGAACCTAGCCCTAGAAGCAGCTTATGGAAGGACCCCAAGTCTCCTGATGCTCATGGAAAACTACCCTTAAAATCTGCACGAGGAAATCTTGCCTACCTTACTTCTTGGCAGATTCAGACCTTACCACTGGTCAAAACTCAGCTAAATCCCTGCATGCTCTATGAATTCCTCTTTAATTATAGCTTTTCTTGCCAATGTCACAAGCCACATTAATTATTTTATTCTATCCCTTAGTATGTTAGATATGAAGGATAGTTCAGCTAGATGGTATATTTTCTTAGGACAGATTTCATGTTTCATGGTCTTTAGAAATAAGGAAGAATGAGTAATATTAATACCTGTTGTCTGTCTATTATGTATCAAGTATTTGGCTTAATGGTTTACACAGATTGTCTCAAAGAATTCTATCAACAGCCTTTGACTTTTATTGCCATCTTCACTTCACAGAGGTGAAATTGTCTATAATCACACAGCTAGTAAGTAGTAAAGTAATATACAGACAGCCTGAGTCCAGAATCCAAATTCTAGGCAACTAAACAACATTGCCACATCTCCCAACCTTCAGTATCTGGTGGTATGCTCAGTACATTATTAATCAGTTCATTATTTACTTTATATGAAAGCCTCCACTCTGGAGAACTGAAAGGAAAAGAAATACGTAGGTTTATATTAGAATCAGGACAAGAGAGACAGAAAATTCTAAACCTTATGGACAAAGCAATGCTTGACACGCATTTCCAGTGGGAGAAAAGTATTCAAAAGACCAAATATACAGAGTCCCACCTTCTACAGAACATATTTCCCTATAAAAATCTTAAATAAAAATTTAAAAGTTAATAGGTGTGTGGTGAAACCCTAGTGTAATTCCTTGATAACAAACTATTATTCTAGGCAGCATAATGGTGACTGGACAAATAGACTAGAACAGAGACGTTTCTAGTGACTTCCTGAGACTTATACTCAACATCTCTTAACTCTTTTCCCTCATGAAGTTAATAGGAACCAGACTTGGCAGTTCTTCTAACTAAAGTCAGGAAAGCAGGTGCTCTGATCCTGCTCACCAAAAACTATGAGACAAGATGTCCAAAAATAGAAATGGGCTTTGTAGTCATAATTTGTTTTGCAATATCATAATTTATTTTGCAATATAAGAATAGTAAGAAATAACCTTTCAAAAAGACACATCATTAAATTACAGAGGATACATGGATACAGTGTATTTTTAATTACTTTTTGTGCAAGTTGTTTTACCAGTAGGAAAAGTAACTACCTGGTATTTGGAATAGCCAACCTGCTGGAGGGCTTTAATTTCACCAGCAATAGCTTGTATCCTGTTTTATATATATATCTTTATTTATGTATATATGTATAGAAAAAATTTTCATCAAAGTACAGCATCTATATTTAAGAAATAGCATTTAGGAGATATTTATTTAGGGTATATTTGAATGTTTATAATGACTGCGTTCATTTTTATAAAAGTAGTTCACCTGTTTACCTTTATGCCTTTGGTTTAGACCAGTTACATAAAGTTGAAAAACATCGGCTGGTTAGGAATATTGGAAGCTATCATCAGTCTTATGTGACTAATTGTAGGGACAGAGTTGTTGGATTTTTGTGAGGAGTGACAGGCAAAAAACAAGAAGACTTTAGCTGCTAAGAGTGAGGTAAGAAAGGAAATGCCACTTAACATGAAAAAGGGCCTACCATGTTGAACTCAGAAACACCAATGATGGGCTTTGCCTATTTCATATTATTACTTGAACCTGGAAATTAACGTTGTCAGGAAAAATGAAATTTGCCTATTCAGACTCTAATTCAGATCCTGATGTTCATAAATCATAGAACTTTGAAAATTAGATACAGTGTGCCAAAGAACACACTCTAACTGGATAACAGAGGAATAATTTCAAAGCCGTTTCTTTCCTCAGTTCAACACATTTTCACCTTTTTTGGTAAATAAAATTTTTTTATTAGCTGAATATTTTCTTCAGAACTAAATTAGAGCTCAGGAAAAATAGATTTGCTTAGCATTCTTCATACTGGCTACAAAAGTACTGGTCAACATAAAAAGCACAGTAGATACCATTTTCTACCTTTAAAGAAAAGGAGTTTAAAATCCCTGCAGAGAAAATAATGAGAAAAAAATCAAATGATAACACTGAATTCTGTAAATGATTCTTGTAGCCCTAATAAGTGCAAAGCATTGTTGTGTAACACAGTGAGATATGTTAAAAGAGAGATACATTAAAAACTTTTTAGTCATAGTTATGCAGGTCTTCAAAACAGGCAATTAATTAACAAATGTCATGAGTATCTGTACGAAGTATCATAAGCCAATGGAGAAAAAATTCTATCCTGTGTATTTAGAGACTTGTAGAAAAAGGAGGCCTTCTGACATCTACGTTACAAAACTTCTCTAATTCCAATTCATATTCCAAAATCTATCCCCAAGAGTTATTTCTAGTGACTCCTGATATTGGTTGGCCCAAGTTAAGAACCTCTTGAAAATCTTCCAAACATTTGTCTCTTGTTTATAAAGACACACTCAGAAAACTGATTCTACATGGAGGGTGGCTTTGCTGGTAACATGTCTACTTTGTTTAAATTATTACTCAATTCTCTTACTTTCCATAAACTTTCCTTTAACCTTGTATAATTAGTGTAGCTACAAAACATCTTGAATTAGCTAACTTGTGCCATCTAAAGGCTATAGTGAGAACCTCTTTGACCCAAACGAAATCATAAAATATATTTACATCGAACTTTCTATAAAATTCAACAAAACTGTATGAGGATAAAATATAAAACAGACAACAGAGACTCGAGCAGATACTACTGATATTATACCAAATTATGATAAAAGAGAAAATCAAGAAACACCTGAGCTCCAGTGTTAACTCTATAACCAACTAATTGTAGAAACTTAGGCAAGTTATTTTAACCTTTCTGGAACTCATATTTTTCATCTACAAAACAAAGAGTCTAAAGATGATTTCAAAAGAAACCTGTTAACATAATTTTTAATTTTATGAAATGAAAAATTTTAAATTCATAAATACCTGACACTCAATGAAATGAGTAGATTAAAAGGATTAATGAATTAAAACAAATAGAATTTTTAGTCTGGAATTCTCAGTCTTGGTAAAATTACTTAGGCTCTCTTCCTCTGTAAATAAGCATACTAATAAAACCCAGTCTTCTGGTTGTTAGGAGGGTTCACAGAGAAACTCTCTGTTTAGTGCAATGTTTGGCACATACAAAGATAACTCTCAATTTTTAGATATCATTTCTGTGTCTTAAGAATATACAATTTTGAGATGGCAGACACTTGTGGACAGAGCAGCAGAAACAAAGTCAGAATTCCCAGAGTAGTTTAAGTTCCTTTGCTAAAATAAATATTCTAACATGAGCATGTCAATGTCTCAAATCTCAGTTTTCTTATCTTTTAACTAGAAGGATGGTTAGATGATTTTTATTGTCCCACCTGGTCTATGATTCTATATCTTATGTCTTATTCAATGCTTGGTTCTGCACAGAGAGTACAGACAATTCCAAAACTTCCTCTGTCACCTTCTCCAATTATTTTAAGCTATGAAAGTTTACTCTTGGCATCTTTGCCTTATGGTAATGTATGTAACAAGAAAAGGTAGAGGAAAGAGAACAAGAAATCAACAAGAAGCAAGCCCCACCTGTGAGCCAGTGCCACACACAGCCCATCACCACCAAGGAACAACCAGACCCCATCCCCTTCCAGCACACAGGCTGGGAAACAAGAAGAGCCACCCCACACGCCCCGTAAGCAACCTGCTGATCTGAAGAAACACAGGCTGCAACAATAGCTATTGAGGTGAAGTGCAATTTGATGCTTGTGGTGTATGGTGTTTCATTGACTTTTCAGGTCTAAGGCCAGTGGTCTGATCATCCATTCAGAGGATCATGGTATGCAGTCTGGCATCTATGGGAGATCTCCTTCTGAAAGTGGCAGCCATTGTTAACTCTCTATTATCTTGTTTTTAAGTCCTGTATCATTTCATTGTTTTGTTGGGTTGGGTTTTATTCTGTTTTGTTTTGTTTGATTTTGTTATATCTGATGGCATGGGCAGCTATTTCAAAAATAGCAAGATACATTATGGTAGCCTTTTTGGATTTACTGTTGTCTTGTTTTGAAGTCCTTTATTGCATTCATTGTTTTGTTTTTATTAACTCTGCTCTGTTCTGTTTTGTTTGAATTCTACTATGTCTGAAGTTATCTACAGCTGTTTTGAAGACAAGAAGCATTATGGTAACCATTGTTGATTTTGTATTGTTTTGAAGTCCTGTGTCACTTACACTGGTTTGCTATGATTGGCTTTATTCTGTTTTATTTTGCTTGTTTTTATTCTCTTTAAAAGAAAAAGAAAAGAAAAGAAAAAAGACAAGGTAGATAGAGTCAAATAAGACTCAGATGCTCCATCAAACATTCTGAGGGCAGATGTTGTAGCCCAGAGTGTGGGATTCAGACATATCTGCAGAGAGCATCAGTAATTCACAGAAGCCGCCACATTTATCTCCTAAAAAGTACTTCACAGGGATAAACAGCACAATCATAAGCACCGAAGCCACTCAAGAAATACCTGTTGTTTTGTGTATGTAAAACCTGACCTTAAAGGACTGAATTTGAGAAAACTAGGGAAAAGTATGGTTCTTGCTTAAAGTAAGGGATTATGTTTTGTTTCCCCAAAGTCAATCACATATTAGATTCTCTATATATGTATGCTTGATGAATTAATCATTCTAGACCACCTGGCTGTGTGTTCAGGAATTCAGATTACTGCAATCCTATAAATTACTACTTAAATTTCTCTTAATGAAGCTAGGTTTATCATTACAATAATGTCACCCAGAGACTCACTTCTCCCTCTACCTCTAGCCTTTTTGAAATGTTAATTTACTGCTTTGCCATTCCTTTAAATCTGGACTGGCATGACTGACTGTAAAATTTAGGAAGTGACAGAGGTGACAATGTGAAAGTTCCAGCCCTTGGACCTCAAACTCCTTATTGTTTTTATCTTTGCTTTCCTAGGACCTATCAACCATAGAAAATACTTGATTTTCTATATCAATGATAGACCATTTGGAGAGAGAGGTCCCAGCTTTCCAACCCTCCCAGCTGAGGTCCCAAACTTGAGGACGATGACCTAAGACTCTCCAATTCAACAGACCCACCAAGTGAATGCAGTTCCAGAAAGAAATCTGAACAAAACCAGTAGAACTGCCTGACCTGTCAACAGAATCATGAGAAATTGTCAATTACCCCTTCTCTAAAACACTAGTGGCAGATGGTTTGTTACACAATAATAGTCAATCTAAAACTATTTATGGACCAGAATCAGAACAGTCACACAATAAGGAGTTTCCTGAAAATAAGATTGCATTAGTTTCAGTCATTATGCTAGTTGCCTATTTCTGCACAACAAATTACCCAAAAGCTCATTGATTAAAAAACCGTAGTTATTTATCATCCTAATGGTTTCTATAGATTGTATATATGGGAAAGGTTTGGCTTGTCTGTTGTGACTCCATATCTCTCATGAAGTTGCAGTCAAGGCATAGACCAGAGCTACAGTCATCTAAAGGTTTGACTGGGGCTCAAGAATTCAATTCCAAGAAGTCTTGTTCCCATGACTGAAGCTGGTTTCTCTCTTATTGGGCCAAATTATAGAACACTAAGCAAGCCATGACAATGAAGATGAACTAAGGGTAGCAATGGTTAGAGGCGAACAATGGAACTGACATATTTATTCCATTCTTATCATCCTTCAAACTACCATGTCGATATCCAATAGCAATTAGAAACATAAGTCACCCAATGTCTCCACACTAGAAGTTAATGAAGCTCTGAGAACATGGGCCTTTCGTTCTAGTCACATGTCCAGCTCTCAAGTCAGTGCCACAGAAAGACAAGAACCCATAGGGGAACCTGGAAGTTTGATTTGGAAATTATTCATAGAAGATAGAATGTTTGGTTGGGAAATTTTGAACAATGTCTATGGAAGAAGGTTAAATACAATGGAAAAACTGAAACTATCAGGAGCGTTGCTCACAGTGAATGCTTCAAAAATAGTATCACAATTGTTTCTGAGAAACAGTTCACTAAAATGTATTTGAAATATCATACCACAACATACCTTTAGAAATAATCTTTGTACTTAGTTTCATGTACATTTCATTGTACATGACAAGGAAATTTATAAACCTCATTATTTACAAATTAGTCAAGATAATCAATGTCTGAGAACTGGGTGAACTGTCTCTTTAAAAAACTTTGCTTACAAATGAAGTGTACACAAGAAAGAAACATTTAGACTTTTAGTTTATTGGTGAATAATGAAGACTGAACTAAAAAATATGAGCCTCATTTATAATAGAAACAATAAAACCCTAATACAAAATGGCTGTCTAAACAAGGCACGTTGGCATCGGCCTATAGACCCAGCCACTTTGGAGACTGTAATAGAAAGATCACTTCAGTGTAGAAAATCAAGACCATTCTGAGCAACACAGTGAAACTTCATCTCAAAAATAAAGGAGCTTTCTACACTTCACTCTATCCCTGGCAAGTGGTTGTCTGTTTCTCACAGTTGATCAACATTGATATTATAAGATCATAGTTTCACAGGACAAAAAGAACCCAGAAATTCATCTAGTCTAAATCTTAATCCATATAAGTTCTGCCCAGAGACTGAACAAATGGTTACCCTCAACTTGTAGTGAAGAGGACTACTATGGTTTAGACACTGAATGTCATACAGAGATCTCTGAATTAAAACTTTGGGCTGGACCTCATGATGCATGCCTGTAATCCTAGAACTCAGGAGGCTGAGACAGGAGGATCATTGCAAGTTCAAGGCCAGTCTGGGTTATGTAGCAGGTTCAAGGCCAGTTAAAACTACATAGCAAGACCTTGTCTCAATAAATAAATAAATAAATAACTTCAGTCCCCAGATTGGCACTATTCATAGGTGGCATAACTTTTAGAAGGTATAGCCTATGGAAAAGACCTTAAATTGTTGAGGATATGTCATTAGAAGGATATGAGACACCAGTGCCTGTCTGTCTCTGTCTCTCTGTCTCAATGTCTCTCTCTCTTCCTTTCTTCCCCTCCTTTCATCATCTCTCTCTCCTCTCTCTCTCTCTCTCTCTCTCTCTCTCTCTCTAATAAATACACATGCATACACACACGCATACACCCCTCTGCACCTACAGGGAAGGGCCTTTTCCAGAACTGAGCCAGTGCAGGCACAACAGCCTTGAACCTACAAAACTGTGAGCTAAAGAAACCTCTCTTACTTTATAAATTAGCTGCCTCGCGTGTATCACTGTGGTAACACGAAACTTAAACAAGCAAGGTATCAAAAAAAAAAAAAAAAAAAAAAAAAAAAAAAAAGCAAGCAAGCAAGCAAAGAGGGAAATATAATGCCAAGAGCAATGTCACCTTCCAGTACTCCAGGTATTTAGGGGGATTTCAAGTTTGAGGGTAACAGGATACCTTAGCAAGAAAGATGTTGCCTCAAAATTGGGGTTGTAACTTGGTGGTAGAGTGTTTGCCTTGCATGTGCAAGGCCCTTGGTTCAATCTGCATTCAAAGCAAAAATAAATAAGATAGAGACTTTACAAAAGATCAACAGAGGAGGTGAAGCCCTGCACCGCGAACTCCATCCAGGCATGCAAGTTCAGCACCCATCTTAGAACCTGGTAGGGACCCACCCAGCATGCCCAATCAGCCGGGGACCTTCAGGCAGGTCCTTTGGGGACTGATTGGGCCCTGCCCCATGACCCCGAGTGGCTGGGGAATTGCCTTTGCTCAGTGGTGCAAACCAAAGCCCTGCACAGCGAACTCCATCCAGGTGTGCAAGCGAACTCCATCCAGGCGTGCAAGGTCGGCACTCCTCTCGGAACCTGGTAGGGACCCGCCCAGTGTGTCCAATCAGCTGGAGACCTTCAGGTAGGTCCTTTGGACCCTGGTTGGGCCCCACCCAGTGACCCCGAGTGGCTGGGGAACTGCCCTCGCTCAGTGGTGTGAGCCAAAGCCCTACACAGCAAACTCCATCCAGGCTTGCAAGGATGGCACCCCTCTCAGAACTTGCTAGGAACCCGCCTAGCATGCTCAATCTGCCTGGAACCTTCGGGTAGATCCTCTGGGGCCTGATTGGGCCTTGCCCAGTGACTCTGAGTGGTCAGGGAACCACCTGTGCTCAGTGTGGTATCCGAAGGCTGACACAGCAAGCCCCATCCAGCTGTTCAAGCTCAGCACCTCGCTTGCAACCTGGTAGGGCCACACCCAGCAACCCCAAGCAGCTGGGAAGCTTGGAGTGCCACACAGCCTGAGCTGAAGGCCTGTACAGTGTACTCCATCCAGCTGTTCAGCCTTGGAAGGCCACTCAGAACCTGGTAGAGTCCTGCCCAACAACCTCAAATAGCTGGGGAGCTTTGGAGGACCATGTGGGTGTGCTGAATGCCCACAGAGTGTACTCCCAACATTTGAGGAGCAGTTGAGTGCCACAGGTAAGGCCTGACCAATGACTCCTACTCAACTGGGGAAACTCCCTGCAGTAGGGACAGATATCCTCAACCCAGGAAGCAACTGAAAACTTGCATTCAGCTTCTCCAGGGGAATATAGGAAAATGAAAAAACACAAGAGAAAAATGCAATCTCAACCCTCTAGCCCACCCAAAACAAGCCTAGGAGACATGGACATAGAAGGAAATGTTAGCCATACACCTAAAACTTATGAAATGATAGCAACTGAAGTAAAGAAACAAATCAATGAAGCTGTAGAGGAACTCAGATCAGAAATAATCTCCCAGGTAAAAGAAGAAATGGTAAACAGAATTTAAAAAAATGCTGAACACATCTAAAGAAGAAATAGTTAAAAAAAAATTGAGGAGCACTGCAAAAAGATAGACACCTTGAATGAACAGTATAAGAAAGACACAGAATGCATGGAACAGATGCAAAGAGATAACCAAAAAATCAAAATCTCTATAGAAAGCTGGCAAAACCACCTCAATGAATGTGAAGATAGACTTTCAGACCTTGAAGACATGATTGCACCTAGTGAACAGGATACAAAAGATCTCTTAAAAATAACAAGGAAAGATCTCTTAAAAATAACAAGGACTCAGAAAGTAACAATTCAACAGTTGCAAGATGATGCAAGGAAAAACAATATAAGATTTATAGGTGTGAGTGAAAAACAAGGTGACATCTAAAATTTCGTGGACTTTATCCTTTTCCTCCTTATGTGAAGCCATTACTAACTCCTCTTGGTGGAAATCTTTGTTAACTGTAGTCATAATAATCCTGTTGATTCCATTATTTGGTCCATACATATTTGTTTCTTTTGGTTTTGTCTCCTTCAGGCTTAAAGCTGTACACCTACCAAGATGAATGTGCCTGGTATCTACTGAGGGCCATTAGCTTGAACCTCTGCAGAGTATCCCTGACTACTGTTCAACAGCTATGACCCCTTTCAGCCTGAAGAAGCCAGATCAGTCATCGCCCATTACTCTTCACGGCAGTTTGGGTTACTTCTTCAGAGTGGGAAATGTTATAGGCAACTGAGTTAGTTAGATATATTATAGGCAGTCAGACAGGGCTAGGCCCTCAAAGAAACTGGTGCAGATGACCAGATGTCTTGTGACCTTGGAAGAGACACACACCTCTTGGTGTGGGCCAGATCTCAAGAGAGAAGACAAAACAAATGCAACCACACCCTAAGTATAAACATTAGGGATTAGGTATGGATCATCTTGAAAAGCCAGGAATTACTATCCCAATCCCTAACAGAAAGTCACTGATCCATAAGAATGCTTACTTACTACATGACTCACTTCCCCATTTGTCCTTGATTTGGTCAATTTTACCTAAACAATTAAACTTATTGGTTGACCAAAGTTCTGTCCCACCTCAAACCCATCTGCCTTGTGAGTTCCCAGTTTTTCCCCATCATGGTTTTACTTTATAAAAGTCACTAGAAAAGACAGAGTTTTTGGCAACCCACTCGGGACCCCCTCTGTCTCTCTCTCAGACAGAAGCTTTCTTTCTCTCAATAATATTTCTGTTCTTAAAATTAAAAAAAAAAGAAAGGAAAGGAAAAGAAAAAGAAGGTGACAACACAAATAATATCAAAAGACTTTGCAGAAATACTAACTGAAAATTTCCCAAACATGAGAAAACAAAACTGACATACAGATAAGTGAAGCATGTAAAACTCCAATTAGCCATAACCAAAATAAATCTACACTCAGACATATAATAATCAGCATCCCAGAAATTCAGCATAAGAACAGAATATTAAAAGCTGCTAGAGAAAAGAGACAGATCACCTATAGAGGAAAGTCCATCAGAATCACAGCAGACTTCTCAACACAAACAATGAAATCAAGAAGACCATGGAGTGAGATATTTCAAATCCTGAAGGAAAATGACTTCCAATCCAGACTGATATACCCTGCAAAACTGTCCTTCAAAATTGATGGAGAAATAAGATACTTCCATGACAAAGAACAGCTAAAGAGCTTCATGACCACCAAACCAACCCTGCAAAGAATACTGAAAGATATTCTAGATAGATAGAAAAATAAGTACAACTTCAGGAACACCAGCAGAAAAAAAAACATTAGGCAAAGCAAACAATTGAACAGAGGGAAAAGGTAAAGAAATGACAGCAGAAAGATAACATGACAAAAATAAGCCAATGCATATCAGTTATAACTATTAATGCAAATGGTCTCAACACACCAATTAAAAGAAACAGATTGGCAGAATGGATTAAGAAATAGCATCCAACAATATGCTGTATATAAGAAACCCATCTAACCCAAAAGAAAGTTCACAAACTGAAAGTCAAAGAATGGAAAACAATACTCCATGCAACAGGAACCCCCCCCCAAAAAAAAGAAAGCACAGGTCGCTATTCTGTTTGCAGACAATGTGAACTTCAAACCAAGAATGATCATAAGAGATAAAGAAGGTCACTACATACTTGTTAGGGGAAAACTTCATGAGGAAGAGACAACAAACTTAAATATATATGTATCACATATGGGAGCACCCAGCTATATAAAACAATTATTAATAGAAATGAAAAATCAAATAAGCAATAACACAATTATAATGGGAGACCTTAACACCCCATTAACACAAAGAGACAGATCAACTAGACAGAAAATCAGCAAAGAAACAGCAGAACTCAATCAAACTTGTGAACAAATGGACTTAGTAGACATGTATAGAGTGCTCCACCCACCATCGGAATGTACATTCTTCTCAGCTGCACATGGTATATTCTCTAAAATAGACCGTATACTAGCCCATAGAACATGCTTAAATAAATGAAAAAGAATTGAAATTATCCCATGCATATTATCTGATCATAGTGCTATGAAACTAGAAATTAATGACAAAAAACTGCAAAAACTCCATAAACACATGGAAATCAAATAATGCACTCTTGAATGCATTATTTAATTGAATCAATGGGTCACAGAGGAAATTAAAGAAGAAATTAAACAATATGTACAAGCAAATGAAAATACAGATACAACTTCCTGGAATCTGTGGGATACAATGAAAGCAGTTTTCAGAGGAAAATCTATTGCAGTGAATTCCCACATCAGGAAAACAGAACAAACACAAATAAACAACCTGATGCTACACCTCAAATATCTAGAAAAAGAAGAACAAGTCAAGCCCAAAGCCAAAAGAAGGGAGGAAATTATAAAGATAAGAGCAGAAATTAACACAATAAGAAAACAATGCAATGAATTAATGAATCAAAGAGTTGGTTCTTTGAAAGAATAAATAAAATTGATAAGTCCCTAGCCAACCTAATTTAAAAAAGGAAAGAAAAAACTCAAATTCATGCAATAAGGAATGAAAAGGGTGACATCACTACAGACCCTGAGGAAATACAGAAGATCATCATACCTACTTTGAAAATCTTTACTGTCATAAGTTTGATAACACAGAAGAAATGAACAGATTCCTAGAAACATACGAATTACCAAAGCTGGATCAAGAAGGTGTAAAACTACCGAATAACCCAATCTCAATTAATGAAATTGAAAATGTAATTAAAACCTTACCAACAAAGAAAAGCCCAGGTTCTGCTAAATTCTACAAGAAATTCAAGGAAGTATTACCCTCATATCAAAACCAGAGAAAGACCCAACCAAAGAAGAGAACTACAGACCAATCTTCCTAATGAACATAGATGCAAAAATCCTCAATAAAATACTGGCAAATAGAATGCAGGAAGTCATCAAGAAGATTATACACCATGACCAAGTGGGATAAATCCCAGGAATGCAGGGATGGTTCAACATACGCAAATCGATAAACGTGATACATATCAATAGAGCCAAAAATAAGGATCACATGAAAGTTTCAATAGATGCAGAAAAAGCTTTTGATAAAGTCCAACACTCATTCACGATAAGAACCCTACAGAAAATTAGGATAGACAGTCTTTACCTCAATTTGACTAAAGCCATCTATGACAAACCAACACCCAGCATCCTATTAAATGGTCAAAAACTGAAAGCTTTTACTCTAAAATCAGGAGCAACACAAAGATATCCATTATCACCACTCCTATTGAATATAGTGCTGGAAATATTAGCCAGACCAATTAGACAAGAGAGAGAAATAAAAGGAATAAGGATAAGAAAAGAAGAAATTAAATTATTATTTTTGCAGATGACATGACTCTACATAGAAGACTCCCAAAAATCCATTGAAAGACTTCTAGATGTAGTAACCAAGTTCAGTAATGTAGATAAATACAAGATCAACACTCAAAAATCAATAGAATTCCTGTGCACAAATAACAAACTCACCAAGACAGAAATAAGAGAAGCCACACCCTTCACAATAGCATCCAAAAAAATGAAATACTTAGGAATCAATCTAACAAAGGAAGTAAAAAATCTATACAGTGAAAATTTCAATACTCGGAAAAAAGAAATCAAAGAAGATCTCAGAAAATGGAAAGACATTCCTTGTTCATAGATAGGGAGAACAAGAATTGTGAAAATGGCCATTCTCGCAAAATTGTTATACAGATTTAATGCAATTCCAATCAAAATACCATTAGCATACCTCACAGATCTAGAGAAATCATTCCTAAAATTCATCTGGAACCAGAAGAGACCTAGAATAACAAAGGCAATTCTGGGCAACAAAGGCAAGGCAGGAGGCATCACAATCCCTGACTTAAAGTTATACTATAAAGCTACTGTGATAAAATCAACATGGTAATGGAATAAAGACAGACCTGAAGAAAAATAGAATAGATTAGAAGATACAATCACAACCACAAACACACTTAAGCATTTTATCTTTGACAAAGGGGCCAAACATGTTCACTGGAAGAAAGATAGCCTCTTTAAAAAGTGGTGCCGGTAAAACTGACTTTCCATATGCTGAAAACTAAAACTAGACCCATGCCTGTCACCATGCACTAAACTAAGGTCAAAATGGATCAAAGATCTAAATATTAAAACAGAAACATTAAATCTGCTGGAAGACAAAGTAGGCAGAAATCTTGAAGATATAGGGGTAGGTAGAGAATTCATGAACAAAAATCAAACTGCACAGGAAATACTTCCCAGAACCAATAACTGGGATCCCATCTTATTGAAAGGTTTTACCATGTCAAAGGAAATCTCCAATAGAGTGAAAAGAAAACCCACAAATTGGGAAAAAGTCTTAGTCAACAGTCCCTCAGACAGAGGACTTCTATCTAGAACATATAAAGAATTAAAGAAAATCAAACTCCTGAAATTCTAAGACCCAATCCAAAAAGGGGCATCTGAGATGAATACACACTTCCTGGCTGAAGAAATACAAATGGCAAATAAATACATGAAAAAATGTTCAGCATCGTTGGTCATTAGAGGAATGCAAATTAAAACAGCACTGAGATTCCATCTCACTCCAGAAAGAATGGCCA